>CAWUDS030001353.1:0-75924 GCA_963859935.3 Lathyrus sativus
AATTATCATCCTCATGGTTTGCATTTCAGTCTTAGCATGGACTCAAACTAACACAGCTTGTTTTCATTAGTGCAATATTAAGTTTGACAAAAACATATGCAACAACAAGTTCTCTCTTATGTACACCAGCAGAGACCAATCCAAACTCAAACAACCCACCTCAAACATAAACAGGCTGCTAAAGGTTAACAGTCACATGATCTTAACATATATGGACTCTAAAAACCAACTGAAGTTCTGATTAGAACAGAGGTTGACAAACCTCAAAATAAGTATGGACAACCTACACATAGAACTCCAACAACCATGCTTTCATAAAAGTAAACACACCTACAAAGCTTTCACGCAAACAACCTAGTCTAAACTGATACCAAAACTGAGGATAAGCTTGACATGATTGGTAGTTCTGGGTTATGGTAAATAGCAGCATCAATGCAGCAGTTTGCTCATGAATTAAACCTATAACCAGCTCTAACATAAAACCAAACCAAACAGAAGCAGCTTGCAAACTCATCATGGCAATGTTACACGTCTAACAACAACAGGCTTTTCATAACAATAACAATATCAAACAATGTACATTGAGAGTTACAACTCAGCAAAAAAATAAAAGACCAACTTTCAGTACAGATCTCAAATAGAAACAACAACAAAACTTGGCATGACAAGCAAATAGAAGCAACAGCTCTAAAACTATACTCTAAAGGCAATCAAGCAGCATTTATACATGAGTTGACAAACTCAAACCTCACAACAGCTTTTGGACAGCATAGTTGTAAGTGTAAACATGACAAAGTCTAAACCATCTAACAAAAAACATAAACATGATGCATAATAATGAGGATGTTTAGGGCTACATACCTCTTGTAGACCTCCAAAAGCTAGCTAGCAGCAAAAGCAAAGTATCCCCCTCCTTTGAGCAAGCTTGAGAATGTTGCTTCCTTTTGAAGAAACCAAAGAATCTTGAGGTCAAATCTCACAAACGGAATTCCAGTGGTTGTTTGAGATGATGGACAGTTAGTATGACCTAAATGGAAGGTGTTCCAAGTGTCACAATGATGGAAAATGGTTTATGTAGAGATTTGGCATGAAATATGCAATAAAGTCAAACTTAAGTGTGTGAGAAGTTGACTTTTAGATTTATGGTGTTTTTGATGAAACTAACTATTGGAATAGCTTCAAATGGTGATTTTAAGATTGTGTGGATGAATTTTATGGTGGTTTCATGACTATAAATGATGCTGGTGTGAAAAATGCAAAAGGGCATTTTTTGGTGATTTTGTGAAGTTTCTTCACTTTCAAGTAAAGAGGGAAAGAGTGAGAGATGTGTGTTCCTTGTGTTTTGAATGGCTCTGGTGTGTTGTATACAATGGGATGAAACCTCTATTTATAGGCTAAGAGAAGAGTTGGGGCAGATTTGGAATTTGGCATTCAAGGTGGTTTCTAGTGAAAATCTCATGAATCCACATGATGGATTTGTTCTGCTGGCCTTGCTTGATTTCAAAGAGCTTATCCCCCTAAAACCAGATACAATGAGCTGTAAGAAGTGACCAAAGAGTGTACAAGGACACCCTCCCATGCTGCAGCCCCCAAACACTTTCTCTCATGTGTACCTTTTGTACTTTTCTTTGATAAACAAATGGATCTTGGATGATTCTTTGGATTTGCTTGGTTTCTTTTCTGACATAACTCATTTCACCCTATAGCACATCATATAAGAGGTTATTCCGTGGTTAGAGATGATGTTCATAGTTGGAAATCAAGTCCACGTTGGGTTTTGACAAGTTGACAAACTAGTGCACAGACCCAACTTTCTCAATTCATAACTCTCAGCTCACAAGGGCTATAGAGGAGTTCTGGTACTTTTTAGAAAGCTCTCATGGAGCTCTACAACTTTCAAGTTTATATGATCTTCAGATTCCAAGTGAAACTAGGTCAAAAGTCCTCTTGAAGTTGGCTGAAAACATGATTTGCAAGGCCAAAAAACTTAGAAATTTTCTAAGTGTTTTCTCCCTCTTGTAATGATTTTTATTATAACTCCCAATCTAATCATTTTTTGCACATGGACATCTGTGAGACTTTTGTAGTAATTGTCAAGAGCGTTCCAAAAAGCTTTGAACCACTTCAATTGGATGTGTGGTTAGGGAGTTATGGTCTTGCCCCTTTCAAAACCCTAATTCCCGATTTTTCCGATTACTCCTCCATCCTTGATCCAATGGTCATGAAAATTCATGGATAAATGTAATATGGCATTAGAAACATTTTTGCTTTCAACTTTGGGGTCAAAATCCTTTGGGTCAAGGAGTTGACTTTTCAGTCAAACGAACGACCGATCGATAACTATCGGATCGTCTGTTGAGGTTCTGGGTCTTCTGAAGTCTTGAAACTCCTTGAGTGGGCTTAATTAAGCCATATGAGCTTCATGGACCATGATCCTACCATTGGAACACCTTTTAAATGAAAAGTCAAACCAGAGTTGACTTTTCCTAATCAGAAACCTTAATTCACCTGTATCTTAACAAAGACAAACTTGAAATAGGTTAAGGTTAGATAATCAAATGAAAATGATCCTAGAATGATGATTAAGATTTAAGGGATCAAAATTTGGGGTGAAACACAAGTCAATGCTTTAAGTGACAGTTAACAAACTTCAAACTAGCACCATACACAAGTTTAAATCAGCAACAGTTATGAGCATACCACATTCAAGACATGTTGACAGCATAGCTCCATAAACATGATGCATAATGAGGAGTTTTTGGGCTACATACCTCTTGTAGATCTCCAAAATAAAGCTAGCAGCAAGAGCAAAGCAAGATATCCCTCCCTCCTTCGAGCAAACTTTGAAGTTCCTTCCTTTTGAAACAACAATGATTTTGAGAAGCTGAGAAACAGAGTGCTCAAAGTTGTTTCTTTTGCAAACAGCGACAAGATGATGTTGAGGTGATGATGGAATGGAAAGAGTTTTGTCAAATGGCTCACAGATGAGAGAGTTCAAAGGAAAAATTTCAAAGGTTTCCAAAACTCAAATTCTGATTTCTTGCAAAGGTGGTGGCTAGGGTTTGTGTTGACTTCTCTTTAACTTAAATATGAAGTGAGAAAGAGGTTTTGAGGAGTTTTAAAGTGGTGAAAGATCAATGGTGTAGATGTTGCATTTTCATGAATTTTGAATCAATGGTGGATTAGAGAGATGGTACGGCAGCTGCTGCTAGGGTTATGCAGTAGTTGGACAAAGAGTGGTTACTTTTGTGTCTGCTAGCAACATAATGGAGAGAGGTATTGTGTTGTGACAGCTTTGGTCTTTCTTGTTTTTGGTAAGAATTTCAAAAATGAACAAAAAGGTACATGCTTGTGTTGGTTCATTTTGGGAAATGTTTGGTGTGCTCCAAGGTCAATATCATGCGCATGGGATTTTGATTCAATATGCTGCATGACAGAAAGGCAAGGTTATGCCAAAATGTCTTGTAACACATGCATTGAAAATATGTTCAAACCATCAACTTTGAGCAATGATAACTTGATGTATAAAACTCATTTTGCCCTAAACTTGAGTTCTAAGCAAAGAGGGCATGGCAAGGAACAATTTTTTGTTGAAATCATCTTGATTTGAGGATTGGAAGACCATGAAAAGTGATGTTGAAAATCATGCCATGCAAGCTGTCCATAAATAACTTAGAAAAAATTCTAAGTTATGGATTTAGGCTTATTTTTCCTCAACTTTGCACATCCATAAATTGAGCTTCACAAATCATATGGAGGACTTCTAGGACTTTTTGGAAAGCTTCGAACATGGTCTATAACTTTAATTTGGGACAAAGTTTCATTTGACATCAAGAAAGTGCTGAAAATTGGCTTTCAAAGTGGGTCCAAAAATCTGCCTGAACTTGCTAATGTTGAAATCTTTGAAATCCTTAACTTTGATTGATCATAACTTGAGCTCCAAATATCACATGATGATGAATTGGTACTCAAAAGAAAGCTTGAAATACAAGGAACAACTTTTATGTTTTATCCAAGTCCATTTGAAACCTTGATCATGAAGAAAAATGGCCTTGAAGATGGATGCTTCAACCATGAAACTTTCCATAAATGGAAAGTTTCTAAAACCCTAATTCCCCAAAATGGCAACTTTCAACAACTCTTGATTTTTCATAATTCCCTTGACTTTTCTTGATCAAATTCCATCCATTGGTCATATTGAACTTAAATATCATGATCTTGACCTCAAAAAGTCAGGAGTTGACTTTTCACTGCACAATTGACTTTTCCCCCAAATCTCTTGATTTTCAATTGATTGATCAATTGAAGCCCTTCTGATTAAAATTGGTGATCAATATCCCATATACAAACACCTTAGGACATATGGAAGATCATGGAAACAAGTCTTGCTCCCAAAAACAAATTTATCCTGATTAAAAGTGAAACCTTAATTTCATCCTTTTTGCCTAGGCATTGTGCAGATAAACTGAATAACCATCTTCACTCCAATATAACCTCTGAGGTACTCAACAATCTACTACCTCATGCTTTTACCAATGATAAAACCTCATGGACCCTTTGACAACCCTCTGATGGTTCTTTGACATTGAACTATGTTATACCTCTCCTCTCTGGGAGCTTTGATAATTTCATGATAATAACACCCACTTGATGGCTTATACCAATGCCCTTGTTTGAGCTTAAAGCCAATAAAGGCTCTTCTCTTGGATGGCACACAAACAATAACTTGATCCCCTATAAGAACTATGTTATGCAAATGCAAGATGCATAATGAAACATAAGCCAAAGATTAAGAAAAAGGGTTGGTCAAATTTTGGGGTACAACACACAGCCACGTGTGAACCAATGTTCAAATTGTTAAAGAAAGATTAAGCGGTGGTCTGGAAAGAAAATTGCCAAAGGGAATTCAAAAAGATAAAAGAGTATTTGCAAGAGCCTCCGATACTGATGCCTCTAGTGGCTGGAAGACCATTGATAATGTATTTAATGGTTCTTGAGAATTCCATGGGCTGTGTTTTCGGTCAGCACGACGAGATGGGAAGAAAAGAGCATTCCATTTATTACTTGAGTAAAAAGTTCACAGATTATGAGTCCAGATACTCAATGTTGGAAAAGACGTGTTGTGCACTCGCTTGGGCTGCCAAACGCCTAAGGCAATACATGCTAAACCACACAACCATGCTAATTTCGAAGATGGATCCGATTAAGTACGTGTTTGAAAAGCAAGCACTTTCGGGAAGGATTTCTAGGTGGCATGTGGTTTTAACAGAATATGGCATTCAATACGTCTCCCAAAAGGCAATTAAGGGGAGTGTTCTGTCAGAGTATCTCGTAGAGCAACTAATCGATGACTATCAGCCGATGAAGTTTAAATTTCCGGATGAGGATATCATGTTCTTAAAGATGAAGGATTGTGATGAGTTGTTACCTGATGAAGGTCCTGAGCTAGGCTCCCAGTGGAAAATGATTTTTGACGGTGCCATTAACTTATATGGTAGCGGAATTGGGGCAATCATTACGACTCCCCATGGTTCTCATATCCCATTCACTGCCAGGTTAACTTTTCCCTGCACCAATAACGAAGCTGAATATGAAGCATGTATCATGGGCATTGAAGAAGCGATTGATTTGAGAATCAAAAACCTTGATATTTATGGTGACTCAGCTTTGGTGGTCAATCAGATCAAAGGAGAGTGGGAGACTCGTCAGCCTAATATGATTCCTTATATGAACTATACAAAGAGGTTGTTACCTTTCTTTGAAAGGGTAGAGTTTCATCATGTGCCAAGAGCAGAGAATCAGATGGTAGATGCCTTGGCTACATTATCCTTAATGTATAAGGTGAAATATTGGAACGATGCTCCGAGAATTGTCATCTCACGCCTGGATAGGTTGACATTCGTATTTGCAATAGAGGAAGCTTCATATGGGAAGCCATGGTATTATGATATCCAGAATTTTCTCAAGAACCAAGAATATCCGCCTGGGGCATCCGTCCGGGATAAGAAGACCTTGAGGAGGTCGTCTAGAAATTTCTATCTGAACCAAGATGGTGTGCTCTATCGAAGAAATTTCGACTTAGTTCTGTTGAGATGCGTGTATGAAAAAGAAGCAGGTTTGCTTATGGAAGAGGTCCACGAAGGTGCTTTTGGTACACATGCAGACGGGCATGCCATGTCTCGAAAGCTGTTGAGGGCAGGTTATTATTGGTTGACTATGGAGTCTGATTGCTTCAAGTACGCGAAGAAATGCCACAAATGCCAGATTTATGCCGATAAGATTCATGTGCCGCCAAGTCTTTTGAATATTATGGCATCTCCTTGGCCCTTTTCCATGTGGGGCATTGATATGATTGGCAAGATTGAGCCGACCACATCCAACGGGAATCGCTTCATCTTAGTGGCAATTGACTATTTCACTAAGTGGGTTGAAGCAGCTTCCTATGCTAATGTCACCAAACAAGTTGTAGCCCGTTTTATCAAAAAGAACATCATTTGTCGTTACGGAGTGCCCCAGAGAATCATTACTGATAATGGTTTAAATTTGAATAACAAGATGATGAAGGAATTGTGCAGAGTTTCAAGATTGAGCATCACAATTTTTCTCCCTATCGTCCGAAGATGAATGGCGTTGTTGAAGCGGCCAATAAGAATATAAAGAAGATTGTACAAAAGATGGTTGTGACCTACAAATATTGGCACGAGATGTTGCCCTTTGCATTGCACGGATATCGTACTTCGGTACGTACTTTAACTGGGGCAACTCCTTTCTCGCTAGTGTATGGTATGGAAGTTGTCCTGCCATTGGAAGTCGAGATTCCTTCTTTGAAAGTTCTGGTTGACGTCAAGCTTGATGAGGTAGAATGGGTGAGAAACAGATTGAATCAGCTCAGCTTGATGGACGAGAAGAGATTAGCGTCCATTGCATATGGTCGTTTGTACCAAAGCAGGATGAAGAAAGATTTTGATAAGAAGGTGCGTCCTTGGAGCTTTCAGGCAGGTGATTTAGTGTTGAAGAAGATTCTCCCTCAACTAGGAAGGTTTGTAACACCCCACTTCCCGTATTAAATAAAATATAAATATTATAATAATAATCAGAGTTTTCACCAAAAAGTGGGATATCACATCTCCAAATTTTATAAAAATACTTCATTCATTCTTTTCAAAATAATACAGCGGAATTTGTTTAATAAAATAAAATACATCAAATTCATGATACGTCACAGGATTACAATAAGTTTGACATAAAACAGTTAAAACACCCATATCTCGTGTTACGTATCAGAGCATCCTACGACTCGACTGCCACACCACTATCCAAGTTAGCTAAGCACCTGGATTATCTGTACTTCCGAAGAAGCACAGACCACAACAACAACAAAGGGGTGAGAAATAATGATCAGAATATAATGGTAATGTAATACATGTAAACAAGGTAGTAAAACACACCAGCACACCAATATTCACCCCAACAACTCCATATAACGAACCTACTGTTCAAATTACAATATAACATATTATAATGCAAATATGCAACTCAACACCATGCATGCGGTACCGACTCATTGGTTCATTCAATCGAACCTGGATAGATCACTTATGCTCCTCCTGAGACATGATCTATCCCCCACCATTCTCCACAAAGGAGTACGGATGAATCACTTACGCTCCTCCTGAGACATGATTCATCCCACCAAAACACCATGATATGCACACACCAATGCATACTATCATAATTAGGCACTCAAAGTGCACACGATCCTCCTGATCATATCATCATACATCAATGCATATATGTATAGATATATTACACCAACACCATATAAATCAACCAGATAGTACACGAATTCATACCACAACACCAGATATAAACACATCCCCCCACTCGGGGATACACGATCCTACTGATCACGGCACCATAATCATATACATGATACACCCATCATTCATTTTAATTAAATTAGATATTAAACGAGTTCACCCTCTAACACCATATATAATCACATCCCAACACTCGGGGAATACACGATCCTACTGATCACTACCCACATATATATCAACTAATTGTCCACCAGTCATTATTACGGGAAACATGCACTATCACCAAGTTTTCTCACAGTTCTGCAGTGTATTCTAGGCCAAATTGTGCCTATCATCTCAACTAAGATTCCCAGCCTATTCTAGTACCAATCTTGCCTATTACCGTAAGCAATCGGTTTCTAATTCCTATTCCCAAAATCATCACCTACACACTTTATCGATACCTCAAAAGCCATACAGAACTTTCCCTAAAAACTGTAAAACACCCTATATGCCCTATATGCCAAATCAACCCAAAACACCAATTCATTAACACTGACTTATACTCCATCACTATCAATTACTTGTTATCATCAAACACAAACACACCAATAAACATTATACTTACCAATTATCCTATACTTCCTACTCTAGAACCAACATTACGGTACATTACCGATACTTCAGAGTCACTCTGAATCTCACCAAGGTCCTAACCATAGTCATTAACGACACTATTGGGAAACAACACATAATTTCCCCCAAAGCTATAATCATGGTCATTACCCACACTACAGTAACAACACAGAATCTCACCAAAACTCTATTTATATTTACTATCAACACTGCAGTAACAACATATAATTTTCCCCAAAGCTATAATCATGGTCATTACCCACCCTACAGTAACAACACAGAATCTCAACAAAACTCTATTTATAGTTACCATCAACACTGCAGTAACAACATATAATTTTCCCCAAAGCTATAATCATGGTCATTACCCACCCTACAATAACAACACAGAATCTCACCAAAACTCTATTTATAGTTACTATCAACACTGCAGTAACAAAATATAATTTCACTAACATCACCATAATATATATACACCAAATTCACCAATACCAATCAACAATTCATCAATATCAAGCATCAATTTAGCATTAGCAACAACAATAACAAGCATGCCAATATAAAACTTCATAGATCGGAATTTTCCTACGGGGTTAAGGACTCCCCTATACCCTATACATGTCTATACCATCCCAATCAAGTTTCTCCCCCCTTACCTTGTTAATCGGTTGATCGATGAAAGAACCCTCCAAGGTTTGGCCAATTCTGATTTTCCCCTGTATCCTTCGTTCTTTGCTCCCTTTTCCGTTCCCTTTTCCGTTCTCTCCTTTCTATCGTTCTTTTTCCACTTTCTCTAACTTCTCACAATGTATCGTAAAACTACTAATCCCTCACGTTTCTATTTTAATTCTCTAATCCCAATAATAATAATAACTTAATAATAATAATAATAATAAATAATAATAATAATAATAATCCTATTATTATCTCACCAAAATAATAATAATGTTAATAACTTAATAAAATAATAATAATAATAATAGTAATAATAATCCTATTATTATCTCACCAAAATAATAATAATGTTAATAAAAATAGTAACTATAATAAATATAATAATAATAATAATATTCCCACCAATATCAATATTATACACTATATTATTATATTCACCAAAACACCACCAATAATCCTCTCATATCAGGGACACCCACCAATAATAATATTCATACCGATGATAATAATAATAATAATAATAATGATAATAATAATAATAATAATAATAATAATAATAATAATAATAATAATAATAATAATAATAATAATAACAATAATAATAATACCACCAATATTACTATTAACTATTATATTATTATCTCCACACCACCAATGATCCTTATATATCAAGGATACTCACCAATCACATACCAACACACCCCACCTAAGGGCACACCAACATAAAATAATTAAATTAACACCAAAATGACTAAATAAATAAAATGGGTGTTACAACTCTCCCCCACTTTAAGTATTTTCGTCCTCGAAAATTACCTGATGGAACACTTCCGGATACGCTTCCCGCATCCTTGATTCCAACTAACAGGTCACACTGCCTTCTGCAGCACCTCCCCAAGTTACTTTCACCAAAGATATCTCCTCCCTTCGGAGTTGTTTCTCGCTCGTCCAAACGAAATAGCAATGCCTCAACAATCAAATTATTTTCACTTGTACATCATCCACCTGGTTCAATGTACTTTCTCAACTAAGACACATGAAACATATCATGCCAATTCATAGCGACAGCGGGAAAAACGGTCTAACATGTTACTCATCCCATGCCTCTGCTGCGCCACCCTGATACAAACCACAGAACACGGTGAGAACTTCTGAGACTTCGAAGCTCGACCAACATCAGTCACCGGCGTGACTCTTCAAACACATCTTTCCTTGGATCCTCTTGATCTTTTCAGCCATCTCAACATAATTTTCAGGTCTGAGCACAACACTCTCACTCGACCCATTCCAACACAGTAGAGTCATACACTCCCTATTTCACCAAGCCACATATAGTGCCATTCCGACACTAGGATGGTAACCGTTATTATAGGTAACTCAATCAACGGTAATTAATCATCCCACAATCCACCTCGATCCAACACCCAAGCTCTCACCAATTCTCTACAGACTCAATAGTCCTCTCTGACTGACCATCAGTTTGCGGATGGTAAGTCAAACTCAACTTCAACTTAGTACCCGATGCTTCCTGTAAGCCCCTCCAAAATCTCAATATAAACCTCAAATTCCCATCTGACACAATATTCGTCAGTATCTCCTCTAACTTTGCCACTTACCCAATATGCATCTCATATATCCTCAACGTAGAATAGTTAATCCACTAACAATAATCCAAATTAAAATTATATCTTCCCAATTCTTTGGAAATCTCAACACCAACTCCACAAAATACTACCCGATCCCCACTCTGGAATATTCACGGCTGCATCAGACTCAACAGTCTCTGATGTTCACTCTTCGAATTTTGGCAATTCTAACCAGCATATTCAACCTCAACCACTTCTCTCCTTATCTATAGTCACCAAAACAATCTACTCAAATTCGGTTACTTCTTCATAGCACTGGGGTGGATACTCCATCTACCCCAATGTATTTCTTCACGAGTACTTCTACTCCCCTCCACAACATCTGGTACACATACTCTATCATAACACCTCGTGGTATTATTTCCACAAACCCGACAATCCACTCTTCGACTCTAATTTATCAATTTCAACTAATGCACTACTCAACCCAGATTTCTGACTTTCTCGACTCTTCTCAAGGATATCACTAGTCAGATCTTAATAATAAAAGCTTAACTTCATAAGAAGTATCCTTACTCACAAAGCGCATATTATGAAATTTCTCAATCAGTTCTACCTCTTTTCACCATCATCTTCGGTATGCACAAACATTTCCAACTCGCCGCATCATCTACCACCTCCACTTTACCCAAAGGGTAATTCAACTCAAAGTCGTAATCCTTCAGAAATCCTAATTATTTCCTCTGCCTCATTTTCAACTTTTTCAAATCAAACAAACACCTTAAACTCTTAAGATCACCAAACATCTCCGATCTCAGTCTGAGCTTTCGAAGCCTCCGACTCTGGTACAACCACAATAGCAACCAACTCTAAATCACTGGTCGGATGGTTTCTCTTACACACTTCGAGTTGCCTTTTGCATAACTGAAACTCGCTGAAGTTGTCTTTAGCAAATCCCCTAATTATATCAACAAGCATCACAAACACCACAGTTAGTTCTATCGGATTCGGCAGAACTTTCCTTACGGAAGTATATCACCGCTCTTTTTCTAACACTGATAACTCCAGTTCCTTATGCTCAACATAATCCTCTATACTCTTCGAATACCTTAAAATATCATTTATTAACACAACCATGGCCTTATACAAATAATTAAAGAAGATCTCATGCCAAATGGACAAACAAGTTGTGAGTTATGGCGGGAACACGTACCGTACTGCCAGCCCTTACTGCAACATTCAAACACACTTAATCAATAAATAGCTTAATTCCATGTCAATAATTCACCATCTCATAGATAATTTCAATATCTTTCCAACGCTTCGAACCGGGCGTCATTCCGAGTTACGGTCCTCCCGTTACGACAAAAATACCACAACAACATTTTTCTGCTCAGGGCACTTCGCCAGGCGAATCTCGGCGAACATGACAGTCCCGAAATTCTATTTTCGACCGTTACCTGACTTCCGAGTGTCCGATTTCGATTCCGTAAAAAGCTGTGATCTCGGAATTCAACGTATAACCACAATTTCATACCTAGGAGGCCGTCCAACACCCTTTCAATCTTTAAATATTTTAAAACCCGATTACTTCCAATCTCAACAGCAGATCGTGGAGCCTCCTATTACGATACCACTTCGACCTTCAACACCACAACACAATAATTCTACTCGCGATCTCACGAACACGGAAACTCATGTCCTTCAATCAATTGATCCATCAAATCATTAACTCTTGGAAGCGAACACTTATCCTTGACAGTCACCTTGTTCACTTATCTATAGTTCACCCAAAGCTTCACAAAACCTTCTGTCTGTCTAACCAACAAAAATTGGTGCACCTTACGGTAACACACTCAAACAAAAGGACCTCTCCCCCAGCGGGTCTTCAAGTTGACTCTTCAACTTCTCCAATCCCAACGTAAACATACAATATGGAGTCATCAATATCAGACTCGTCCCAAAAACAAAATAAACGTGTAAGCTTTACTTCACACTCCGATAGTAAATCTCTTACTTCCTCAGGGAACCTCCGGCAATTTCAACAAATTGACAAATCCCAATTTTCTCACTTTCCTTCTCATTCGAAGGTTCCGTCAAAATAAACGTCTCAACACCGTATTACGCCAACTCCTCAAAATAATCCCTTAAGCACTTAGCTTAACTCAGGACAATTCATTGCTCACGCCACACAAGCTTGCAAGACACGTCTATCCCATCCAACACAATCCCGTCTACTATTAACAAGAGATTAAGGGTGATCAGTTCCTCAATTTGTTAATAGACAGCCGAAATCATGATGGGGTACAAACCATCTTTACCAAACTATGATAGCATTCCTCAACACATTAAGCCACCACACCGTAGCATTCCGGAGAATTACAAACTTCTCCCCCACTGGAATCATTCCTGCTTCTGCAGACAAGGTTAGGAAATAAACACGTACCGACAGTGTTTTCACACACATGCCGTATACTAGGGATTTAAACCACAACACCAGGTTAAACAACACACAGTCTCCATCCCAAAGGACAGACTCAACTCAACTCAACAACACTGGCCGGACGGACCGACCTGCTCTGATACCAATTGTAACACCCCACTTCCCGTATTAAATAAAATATAAATATTATAATAATAATCAGAGTTTTCACCAAAAAGTGGGATATCACATCTCCAAATTTTATAAAAATACTTCATTCATTCTTTTCAAAATAATACAGCGGAATTTGTTTAATAAAATAAAATACATCAAATTCATGATACGTCACAGGATTACAATAAGTTTGACATAAAACAGTTAAAACACCCATATCTCGTGTTACGTATCAGAGCATCCTACGACTCGACTGCCACACCACTATCCAAGTTAGCTAAGCACCTGGATTATCTGTACTTCCGAAGAAGCACAGACCACAACAACAACAAAGGGGTGAGAAATAATGATCAGAATATAATGGTAATGTAATACATGTAAACAAGGTAGTAAAACACACCAGCACACCAATATTCACCCCAACAACTCCATATAACGAACCTACTGTTCAAATTACAATATAACATATTATAATGCAAATATGCAACTCAACACCATGCATGCGGTACCGACTCATTGGTTCATTCAATCGAACCTGGATAGATCACTTATGCTCCTCCTGAGACATGATCTATCCCCCACCATTCTCCACAAAGGAGTACGGATGAATCACTTACGCTCCTCCTGAGACATGATTCATCCCACCAAAACACCATGATATGCACACACCAATGCATACTATCATAATTAGGCACTCAAAGTGCACACGATCCTCCTGATCATATCATCATACATCAATGCATATATGTATAGATATATTACACCAACACCATATAAATCAACCAGATAGTACATGAATTCATACCACAACACCAGATATAAACACATCCCCCCACTCGGGGATACACGATCCTACTGATCACGACACCATAATCATATACATGATACACCCATCATTCATTTTAATTAAATTAGATATTAAACGAGTTCACCCTCTAACACCATATATAATCACATCCCAACACTCGGGGAATACACGATCCTACTGATCACTACCCATATATATATCAACTAATTGTCCACCAGTCATTATTACGGGAAACATGCACTATCACAAAGTTTTCTCACAGTTCTGCAGTGTATTCTAGGCCAAATTGTGCCTATCATCTCAACTCAGATTCCCAACCTATTCTAGTACCAATCTTACCTATTACCGTAAGCAATCGGTTTCTAATTCCTATTCCCAAAATCATCACCTACACACTTTATCGATACCTCAAAAGCCATACAGAACTTTCCCTAAAAACTATAAAACACCCTATATGCCCTATATGCCAAATCAACCCAAAACACCAATTCATTAACATTGACTTATACTCCATCACTATCAATTACTAGTTATCATCAAACACAAACACACCAATAAATATTATACTTACCAATTATCCTATACTTCCTACTCTAGAACCAACATTACGGTACATTACCGACACTTCAGAGTCACTCTGAATCTCACCAAGGTCCTAACCATAGTCATTAACGACACTATAGGGAAACAACACATAATTTTCCCCAAAGCTATAATCATGGTCATAACCCACACTACAGTAACAACACAGAATCTCACCAAAACTCTATTTATATTTACTATCAACATTGCAGTAACAACATATAATTTTCTCCAAAGCTATAATCATGGTCATTACCCACCCTACAATAACAACACAGAATCTCACCAAAACTCTATTTATAGTTACTATCAACACTGCAGTAACAACATATAATTTTCCCCAAAGCTATAATCATGGTCATTACCCACCCTACAATAACAACACAGAATCTCACCAAAACTCTATTTATAGTTACTATCAACACTGCAGTAACAACATATATTTTCACTAACATCACCATAATATATATACACCAAATTCACCAATACCAATCAACAATTCATCAATATCAAGCATCAATTTAGCATTAGCAACAACAATAACAAGCATGCCAATATAAAACTTCATAGATCGGAATTTTCCTACGGGGTTAAGGACTCCCCTCTACCCTATACATGTATATACCATCCCAATCAAGTTTCTCCCCCCTTACCTTGTTAATCGGTTGATCGATGAAAGAACCCTCCAAGGTTTGGCCAATTCTGATTTTCCCCTGTATCCTTCGTTCTTTGCTCCCTTTTCCGTTCCCTTTTCCGTTCTCTCCTTTCTATCGTTCTTTTTCCACTTTCTCTAACTTCTCACAATGTATCGTAAAACTACTAATCCCTCACGTTTCTATTTTAATTCTCTAATCCCGATAATAATAATAACTTAATAATAATAATAATAAAAATAATAATAATAATAATAATAGTAATAATAATCCTATTATTATCTCACCAAAATAATAATAATGTTAATAACTTAATAAAATAATAATAATAATAATAATAATAGTAATAATAATCCTATTATTATCTCACCAAAATAATAATAATGTTAATAACAATAGTAACTATAATAAATATAATAATAATAATAATATTCCCACCAATATCAATATTATACACTATATTATTATATTCACCAAAACACCACCAATAATCCTCCCATACCAGGGACACCCACCAATAATAATATTCATACCGATGATAATAATAATAATAATAATAATAATAATAATAATAATAATAATAATAATAATAATAATAATACCACCAATATTACTATTAACTATTATATTATTATCTCCACACCACCAATGATCCTTATATATCAAGGATACTCACCAATCACATACCAACACACCCCACCTAAGGGCACACCAACATAAAATAATTAAATTAACACCAAAATGACTAAATAAATAAAATGGGTGTTACAAGGTCCATATGTCGTAAGGAAAGTCTTCTCAGGAGGAGACTTAATACTGTCAACCATGGATGGTGAAGATTTCACCTCCCCTGTGAACGCATACGCAGCTAAAAAATACTTTGCTTATAGAGACCCGCTAGAAAGAAAAAGAATATCCAGGAAAAAATGGGGCATCCCGACGAACCATAAAAAGAATGGGTTCGGGCAAAAGCTAGGGATAAAAATAAAAGATGTAAACACGTAAAGTTGAAAACCTGAAAAGGCGACTTTGGCAAAAATGGGTATCCCGGTGAATCGAAAACCTGCGAAGGCGATTCAAGCAAAAGTTAGGGATTTGAAAAGTAAATGATTGTGGTCTGCGTGTTGATCTTCAGAGCATAGTGGATTATGGGAGAGCCCGAGGGCCGTTTCGTTCAAATCAGTCTCTTCAGAGGACGAAGCATTGGAAAAGTGTCGAAGTCATGCGAGTCATAGATGAATCAACACATGGTGGTTATTTGTACCACATTGCTGAAATATTGTATATCTTTATGCATTTCTGTAAATTTTTGTGCAGCTTTCTCTTTTCAGGAATTGCATCTGTTGTAAAATCTGCCTATTTAGAGGCCACTTATCAATGAAGTATATACTATTCAGTAAATCGTTGTCCTTGCTTTAGCTTTACTATTTTGTTTGCAAAAAAAAACGCCTGATGTTTTTGATAAAACTTTGCATATATAAACTTGTGGGCTTCGCTAATAGTCATTAAAACTTTGATTTGCTTGAACGACGTCACGAATAATGACCGAGATAGTTTGCGTTGTGCAGGATATCTTGTTTGTTTGTTCATTTTCAGGTTGAGCATGTACACCTATCCTTAGCAAATCGAATGTATGTGAGAGCGAAGTTCTCTCCACCCAGAAAATTTGGGATTATCCCTAGCAGTGGAGCGGATTCAGAGTTCTGATTCCCCATAGAGTCCAAGTCTTTGACTCTTTTCCCCTCAGAGTCTAGGTCGTTGACTCATTCTCCAAGCGGAGGTCGACATTGATTCCATCATTGAGTGGTCCTCAGCAGAGTTGCTGAAGTGGGTTGTTTCTCATCCTCAGCAGAGAGAATTTGGGACAGATTCCCAGTAGATCTTATTCGTTTATCCCTAGCGGTTTGGATTTACTCTCCAACAGGTTGAAATCTACGACAAAATAGAGATATTCCCCAGTAGTTTGCTTCGTACCCTAGAAGATTTTAAGTGTTCTAGGAGGCCATCCAGGGGTGATTTCCCCAGTAGAGTTGAGATGATCTCAATAGTTGGTTGCCTTTTCCCAGCCGAGTCTTTTGTTGCCCAGAAGAGTGGTATTCTGGTAGGCCATTCAGGGCGCTTTCCTCAACAGAATTTGAGTTGATCCCCAGCGGAGTGGATTTTTGTTCTCATAAGAGCAGTATTACCCAGGAGAGTTCTTTTCCGAGAAGCCATACAAGGCTTGTTGTTCCCAGCATAAGTCCAATCGTAATTGGCATATCCTATCTTTCCCCGGCAAGGTTGCTTTCTTCTCTTCAGCATTTATTTTGCTGGAGTGTTTCCTTTGCATTTGCATTGTGCATAGCATCCTCAAATGCGTAGCATTAACATTCGTATGGAGCAACACGTCATTTTCAAACATATGCATTTGAAATATAAGCCAGGTTGTTACCTCATGTTTTCAGTTGTGTTTCTGGCAGACAATGATGGTTTATTTAGCCTATGTGGTATCCAGACCCCGGCAAGTATTGGTGTTTTTCTTGAGCCTGTATGGTATCCATACCTCTAACAAGATCATTGACAGATGCGTTTATCTCACCATTTCTCCCCAACGGAGTCTGCAGGGTTAAGTTCATTATTTCCCCAACATATTTCTTCTTTCAGATTGTGAATCGACGGATTCTGTTCTAAACTTCGTGTTCGATGCTCGCTTTTATTTAGCGAATGGCTGCTGGTTAGAAGATGCTCTCAACTTCGTGTTGACCCGGCCTTCGGGTTCGATGCTCGCTTTTATTTAGCGAATGCCTGCTGGTTAGCAGATGCTCTCAACTTCGTGTTGAGTCAGCCTTCGGGTTTGATTCTCGCTTTTATTTAGCGAATGCCTGCTGGTTAGCAGATGTTCTCAACTTTGTGTTGAGTCGGCCTTCGGTTTCGATGCTTGCTTTTGTTTAGTGAATGCCTGCTGGTTAGCAGATGTTTTCAACTTCGTGTTGAGCCGGCCTTCGTTTTCGATGCTCGCTTTTATTTAGCGAATTCCTGCTGGTTAGCAGATGTTCTCAACTTCGTGTTGAGCTGGCCTTCGGGTTCGATGTCTGGTTTGTTTAACAAATGCCTGATGGTGAAATCAAATAATCTTTCTTACTTAGTATCGTTGCCTGTGTGATAGCAGATGTTCTTCCAACTACGTGTCGTTATTTTTCTAATTGGTAATCAGTTAGCTTATTGTCGTTGCGGTTATCAATACAGTTATCTCGGGTTATTCTATTCCAGTAAACAAGTTTACATCTCTATTTTTGCGGTTGGTAAATTTCTGGTTTCTTTGGTATTCAACCGCCTTTTACCTTTAATTGTGTGAAAGTCGTTCTCTTTTCACCTATTCAGGTCCAAGTCGTTTGAATAGGGGCAGCTGTTGTACCCCAAAATTTGACCAACCTTTTCTTGGCTTATGTTTCAGTTCATTTTAGCATTTTGCATTTGCATAGCATTGTTCTTAACAGGGGATCAAGAGTGATGTGCCATTCAAGAGAAGAGTCTCATTGGTTTCAAGCTCAAGCAAGGGTAATTATCCAGATCATCAAGGGTGTGCCATCATCATAAGGTTATTAGAGCTCCTTAGAAGGAAGGGATGATGTGTGTTGGTTGTCTCCTATCTTGGGGATCAACAGAGGATCATCAAGGATTCATGAGGTCATTATTTTGGATAGGATATGATTAAGGAGAACATTGAGTACCTTGGAGGTCATTGTGGAGCTTATCTGAGCATTCATTTCACCTTCAAAGAGGCATGGTCAAAGGAAATGGAATTAGGGTTTCATTTGGACAATTCAAGGTCAACTACAGACTTGAGAGGGTGCAAGACTTGGTTCTAAGTCATTGAGGGCATTTGAAGCATTTAAGATGTCATGGCAAGATCAAATCCAGAAGAATCAAGAGTTCAAGGGGTTATTGTAGCACCCCAAAATTTACCTTTCGTTTTAACCGTAACTGGCTTTTGTTTCTTTGCATTTTGTATTTTTTGCATTGCATAGTATTTGTTCTCGAGGCATGGGATCAAGGCGTTCCTGTGACTCAAGTTCATTTCAGAGCAAAAGACTGAACAGCGAACATCGAGCATCAGAGGATCGGACATTTATTTTGCCCAGCGGTTAGGCGACCGATTTTATTTTGCAGGTTAATTTCATATCAGGATCAGCACTCAGGCTCATAACAAGTATTTTCACTGTGATAATGTTCAAAAATGAGGTTCAGCAGCTAAACAGAGCTCCAAACAGTTGAAACAGGGCAAATGGACAGATTTCCCTCCAAAAGGCGCCAGAATTCAAATTTTGAAGGTGTTAATCGGTTAACCTATATGGTTAATCGATTAACCAAAGGAAAATTAGCCCAGATTTGGAATTTTAACAGTGTTAACCGATTAACGCATATGGTTAATCGGTTAACCATAGCAGATTTTGTCATGTACGTGATTTTGCAAGCCAATTGCACTTGGGATCCAATTTTGATCACCTTGGAATTCAAATTTTCACTTGGGAAGGATCTAGAACATCTTTAAATTTCAGATTTCCCTCCAAAATCCCATTCTACATTCCAAACCAAGTTTTCCAATCCAATTTCCAAACCTTGCTTTGGGATCCATACCTAGATAGTATTTAAGTGATCTACTCCAAACCAAACCATCCAATTTTCATTTCTCACATTCATTTTTTAGAATTGATCAGAATTCTCTCAATTCTCTCAACTTCTCCATTTCCAAAATTCACTCAAAGCTCTTTTTCATTGGAATTCTTGATTCTTCATTAGAATCAATGGATTCTTGAGCCTAAACCTCCATTTACCATCACCATTGAATCAATCTTCATCTTCAATTTTCGTGCAAGCTTGGATCTGAATCTGGAGTTGGATCTAGAAGTGATTATTTGAAGCTTTTTGACTCAAATTTGGTGGATCTTCATTCATACAACAACAATTATTGTGTATCTTGAAGTTTTCCAGATTCCTAGCATTTAATCTGCTCAAACTCAGTTGATCAATATTTACCGAAGCAAATCTCCACTTCGAAGGTTGGAATTCTCGATCCGATTTAATTTTTGAGCTTATCATGTTAATCTTCATATTCAATTGAATTTTGTTGATTTTGATCTGTTCGATTTGTGATACGGTTGTGTAATTGTGTATCCATGTTGTTGGATCTCTGTTTTCTGTTGTTAATTTCGTGCTTAATTGATAAGTTGATATGTTGGAACCTTGGATAAGCTGTTTTGTTGCTAGAAGTGATTTTCTGCTGCTGTTTTTAGCTTTTGGTGCAGTGTTAATCGGTTAACCTATATGGTTAACCGGTTAACCATTTCAAACTTTCAAAAAAATTGCAAACGTTAACAGTGTTAATCGGTTAACGCATATGGTTAACCGATTAACCTGTTCAAAACTTCAGATTTTCCAAACTTTTTAAGGTGTTAACCGATTAACCCCAGGGGTTAACCGATTAACACTGTGCCAGAATGTCATATTTGTTATTTTGCTTGCATGTTTGCATACCGTTTCGATTCGAATCATCATACATCAATGTGATGCATTAGGATTGAATTGTTTTGAATATTTTTCACTGTTTGTGGTTGATTGATCATGACTTTGTTGACATGTATGATCATTTTTCAATTGTTTGCATGCTCGAGTATGTGGTTCGAATCGATCATTTGTTTGCATGTTCATTTGCTTTCATCTCTTGTTTTTCTCCACATTTTTGCATCATTCTTGCATCGCTGTTGAGGTCGAGACGCGCTTGTGGCGGCTTCTGCCCCACACATTTTTCCTCCCTCCCACCATTCTAAGTGTGCATATTCATGTTTGCATTTTTCTACTTGTGATTGATCTTTCCTTTGTTCTTCTTGTGATTTTTGCCATGATCCCTATAGGATTCCTAGTCCCTCCGTTTAGGATGGGAGTAGGAGAGACATTAGGTGCTCAATCCAAGTATGCTAACATTAGGGTAGATGTTTCCCCTTTTCATCCAAATCTTAGGACCACTTTGCATGACAACGTTAGGGCCGAGTTTCCCTTATACCCTCCGTGCGTCTCTCTTCTCATCTTAAAACCATGCTAACTCATCTAATAAAGGCGATAAACATTGCGTGCTACGAGCCTTAAGCTACATGGGGAATGATGAGTGAGGGGTCTACTCTCGCTTATCTAGAATGTTTAGTATGCGTCCCGTTTGGAGGCAATATACGACACATTCGCCTCCATGTCATAGTCTTTAGTGCAACGTGAATCACAAACCGAATTAATTCACTTCACTAAAAAACACAAAACAAAATTCAAACCTTTTTCCTTCGGGGTTAATCGGAAACTTTTTTCAGAAAAGAGTGTTGTTAAGCTTCGGTTCTACCGCAAACAGGCTTTATCCCTAACTACTGGAACGGAGGTTTAACCCTACTCGATTAAAACACTTAATCAACCTGTGGTTTTGTGTCAGCCCGAACTACGTTTGCTCTGATCTTTCATACCAGATGAAAGTACGTAGGCACAAGACGCGATGTCTTGACGAGCAACCTCTCCCCCTTCTCTCCCGTAGTTAGCCGAACTACGTTGACTCTGACTTTCCCATTACACGAGGGAATACGTAGGCACGGAGCGGCGATGCTCTGCCGAGTCTCTTTCTTTTCTTTTTGTCCTAAAGCTTGTAGCGTAGATAGTTTAAACACACCCTTAGATAGACAACAAGCGTGGATCCCGAAGAGTACGACGGACGTGAGGGATGCTAATACCTTCCCCTTGTGTAACCGACTCCCGAATCCAGGACTTGGTTGCAATGACCTTGTCTTTCCCTTTTCATCAGGTTTTTTCTATCGTTTCCTTTCCCTCTCTTTGGGATAAATAAAGAAAGGTGGTGACTCTTCTGTTTTCCTCCAGGTGTTTTTCGCAGTTACGACAGCTGGCGACTCTGCTAGGGACCCTGGTTCCCTATGCGAGTCACTCTTAGCGCTTGTCTGGTTGCGTCTTTGGGTGTTTACTTTTGTGCAGTTTTTGCTTTATGTATATTATCTGTTGTATATTATTGCATTTTTGCATTCTTGTTGCCGTTGTGCTGTGGGTTGGGTTGTTCCATTGAGAGATAAGTCGGACCTGGGCTTGAGTATACACATAGGATTAGAGTGGAGATTAACGGGAGCTTGTGTGGCGTCTGGATGCACAATAGCTTGCGTGAAATTCACATTCAGACGAGGTTTTTCTTCGGAAATATTCTATCATGCGCGTCTAGTGCAGTTGAGGGGATATTGACTTAGAGAGAATGTCGACTCTGGAGACCGTTCATTTAGGAAGTCGGCTAAGTGAGGCCGCTCCGTTAGACTATGATGCCAAACCGGAAACAGTGAGCGTATCATCATTTCTCGAAAGTCTGTGACGCTGACAACCCCTATAGGATGTCGTACCTTTCAAGACTAGAACCCACATGTGAGAGGGATGGGTTTTTGCAGGAAACCTGGCCTTCAACCAACCCTGGTTTTCTCATCAGTGCAGAATTTTGATCCTGAGTGTTCTATCCAGTGTGTTATCTCAGTGTTCTGGTTAGAGTGGAGCTCTGGTTAAATTCAGTCAACGGCACAGCAGCGAGCATTGGATACCTTGATCCCATGTGTGCATTTGTATAATCATCCTGCATTTAACATTGCATGTTTGTGTGTGTTACAGGTTTTCGTCTTTCCCTTGATTCCGGTACTGGTCTTCTTCAGAGATGGAAGTTAGCAGAAAGAGGATTATTGTGAACAAGTTTCCGGCACCTGAGTTGGGACCTTTATTTGGTCTGATTTCCATGGCTGAGCCTGGTGTTCTTGCAGCTTTCAAAGAACAGTATGGTGGAATTCTGAAGTTTGTCTGTAAGCTCACGAGTCATGAGTACGGAGCTATTCATACCCTGTTGCAGTTTTATGATCCTCCACTGAGATGCTTCACGTTTCCGGACTACGTGTTGGTTCTAACTTTGGAAGAATTTGCTTACATCTTAGGTGTTCCGATTCTGAACAAAGTGCCTTTCTTCAGCTCCGAAAAAGAACCTAATCTCGAGAAGTTGTCCTCCACTCTTTATTTGAGCGCCTCTGATTTATTAGGTCATGTTATTAGCAAAAACGGAGTCTCCGGATTTACTTTACCCTTCTTGGTCGACAAAGCCCGGGAGTATGCTGACAAGGGTTGTTGGGTGGTTTTCAGTGCTATCTTGGCTCTGTGTGTCTATGGCATTGTGTTGTTCCCCAATGTACCAGACTTTATGGATTTTGATGCTTTTCATATCTTCGCTTCCAATAATCGCGTACCTACTCTTGTAGGAGACTTGTATCATTCAGTGCATTACAAGAACGAGAAAAGAAGAGGAAAGATGGTTTCTTGTTGCGCACCGCTTTTGCATAAGTGGTTTGTTGATCACCTTCCTCGCTCTGGAGCTTTTGTGAATTCCGTGAACTCATCTGAATGGTCGAAGAGGCTTATAGGTTTAACGGAGAAGAATATTGTCTGGTTCAATTGAGACTTGCTGGGTCATGAGCTTATCTTCAGTTGTGGTAGCTTTTCTAATGTGCCCTTGATAGGGAGGAAAGGCGGTATCAACTATAATCCTTCTCTTACTGTGAGACAATTCAATTATGCTTTGAAAAGACCTCTGAAAGAAGAGGAAGTGCAGGAATCTTTGTACTTCACAGGTGTAGCTGATCCTTGTATCTTGACCCGATTCGTGGACGCTTGGGGTAAGATTCACAAGAAGGGAAAGCTTTCTTTGGGTAAAGGAGATTGTAGAGCCTATGATCCATATTCGGATTGGATTCAGAAGAGGGTTGAAGAGGTACTATTGCCATTTCCTGTTACAGCACCTTTGTATCCCTTAGTCATCGAGCCGCCTACAACTGTTGATATCTTGAGATATACCAAGCTTTGGGCAGAGAATGAAGAGTTGAAGTAAGAAATCAGTCAGCTGAAACATGATAAGGGTGAAGCTATGTATTTGGCCAAGACAAATGCAGAAATGTTGACTAAGTTGAAGGAAGAACTTGTTGATCAGGTACAAGCACGGAAGCAAGTCGGTCTTGATCTGAAAAGCACTTGTGATGTTCTGAGGAGTAAGAAGGAGGATTTAGATAGAGCCTATTTGAAGATATCCAAACTTAATGAGCAATGGAATGCTACCTTGACTGCCAACAAGAATAGGGAGGACCAGCTTCATGTTCAGGTTGATAAGCTGAAAGCGCAATTCAAGGCTAAGGAGAGAGAGGTATTGCTAGAAATGTTCCACAGGAGCACGATCGAGCAGAAATACCAGGAGACTTTGTCAGCACTTGAAGAGTTCAAAATATGGGCAGAGGTAAAGAAACCCAGGCTTGAAGACGCCTTCGGCGAAGATGCTTGGGAAGATCATTGTCATTATCTCTGGGATGTGATACATAAGAGGGATGTCCTTATCTGAGAGTTGATGGAGAGGCCAGACCATCTAGATACAAAGGAGATGCTTGAGGAGTCTCAGGAGTGGTGTAGAGATCATGGCTACTAGGAATTTTATCTTTTGTAGTTTCATTTGATTTTGTATCTTGATCATCACCAGAGATGTTGGATGAGATCAATACCTCTCTGTATGTGGATATTTCTCGTTTGGTTGTATTTTTTCAGCTTTACTTGATATATGAGAAGCTTTATTGTGGTGTTCTTATCCATCTCTGATGTTCTTGTTTTTTGAAACCGGAATCAAGGGGGAAGATCTCCCTGTGCATACATAGACATGTTTGCATTTTGCATCTTGCATTCTCATTTGCATTGTAGGTTGTTCTTGGTGGCCTTGTGTTCTTATTTCTGCTTGATTTTCTTCAGTTCAGGATTGAGGAGTTCAGTTTCCACAGGTATTCTACTTGAGGGAATCAACAGAAGGTGATGGATCAGGTTCAAGCAGAATTGAAGGAGGTCAGGGCTCGTATGGCCCAATTCATGGAACTGATGCAGACTGTTGCTAGTGGACAGGAACAGTTGAGAACTCTAGTCCAGCCGTTGATAGTGTGGGTTGATGAAGATGGTGTTTTACACGGAGGAGCTGGTGTTGTTCATCCTCCGGCTGGTGGGTCTATTCCTCAAGGTATTCCTACTGTTGTTGTACCTCCGGGCGGAGGAGCTGCTGGTGAGAACGGTAATATTGTTGGTAATGGCAGTGTGTGCGCTGTGCACGGGGTTGTTCGTCCCTATTGGGAGGATAATCAGGATGATATATTTTGTGTGAAAGATCTGGAGGGTGGTTTGCCGAATGAAGCTGACCGAAGGTTCAAACTAATTGAGGAGAAAATGAAATCATTGGAGAATTAGAACTTTTTAGGCTTGGATATGTCTGATCTTGGTTTGGTTCCTGGGGTCAGGATTCCCCCCAAGTTCAAGGTGCCTGATTTTGATAAGTACAAAGGGACAACTTGTCCCAGAGTACACATTCGGGCATACTTCAGGAAAATGTCTGCTTATTCCAGTGATGAGAAGCTACTGATGCATTTCTTCCAGGATAGTCTGGCAGGGGCTTTGTTGGAATGGTATATGGGGCTTGAGAGGATCCATATTTGTAGCTGGAAGGAATTGGATGAAGCTTTTGTGCGTCACTATCAATATAATAGTGATTTGGCACCCAATCGGGTACAATTGCAGAGTTTGTCGCAGAAAAATTCTTAGAGTTTCAAAGAATACGCCTAGAGGTGGCGGGATCTGGCTGCAAGGGTACAACCCCTTATGGTTGAAAGGGAGTTGATTGACCTGTTCATGGCTTCACTACCGGGTGTGTACTTTGAGAAGATGATAGGATGCATGTCTGCGGGGTTTTCTGATTTGGTAATTGCCGATGAACGAATTGAAAGTGGGATCATGTTTGGTAAGATTTCCAATGGTGGTGGATCCTCTTCGGGAGGAACGAAGAAGCTGTATTCTACAAATCCCAAGACAAGGGAGGGGATGCAAATTCTATCTCTCATAAAGGTAAGGGTAGAGCTCAGTCTCGTCAGCATCAGCAAGTTGCTACTGTAAATATCCCGGCCGCAGTTCCGCAACAAGGCAACGCTCCGCGACCTTATCCTGCTGGGTGCAGGATGCCTGATAGACAATTCACGAATCCTCAGATACCATATTCTCAGTTGTTACAACGGTTGCTGCAGTTACAATTGGTTCAGAAGAGGACCTTGGCTCCTCTCACAGGTATACCGCCTCCTGGTTACGATGCGAACACTCATTGTGATTTTCACTCTAGCGCCCCAGGCCATGATATTGACCATTGTAAAACTTTTAAGCATAAGGTCCAGGATTTGCTTGATTCCAAAGCTATTAATTTCACCAACGATGGGCCTAATGTGACTCAGAACCCGATGCCGGATCATGGGGTGGCAGGAGCCAATGTCGTTATTAAAGGTTAAAAATTGAATCTGATAACTAATGTTGAAGATTTAAGAACTCCGTTGGGTTTTGTGAAGGCTTGTTTGTTGAAGAAGGGAGTATTTCCTGGTTGTTCTGCTAACTGCTCAGAATGTGAAACCCAGCCTGAGGGTTGCAATCTTTTGAAGAGGGGTATTTAGAGAATGATTAATGAGGGTTGTCTGAAATTTGATAAAGTGGTGAAAGAAGATGCCGAGCACAAGGTGAGTGATGACGGAAACGAAGTTGCTACTATTTCCATTCCATACCGGACTATCAATATTTCAGCGCCTGCTAGGCCAGCTCCGGTGACCATTACTATACCTAGGCCCATGTCGTACGAGAGCACTAGAGCTATCCCATGGAACTATGGAGGAGAAGTGTTATGTAACAGGCCGAAACAAGAATGGATAGAATCGACAAGCGGAAGTTCGTCGGTTGAGAATATAGTAGGTGCTAGAGGTATTACCAGAAGTGGTAGGGTCTTCTCTCCATCGGAGGTTATTGCTGATAAGAATGACAGGGGTAAGTGCAAGGTTGTGATTGAAGAGATTGTCCAACCCTAGGTTGTTACTGATGATCGTTCAAAGGATACGGAGGAATTTATGAGATTAATTCGGAAGAGTGACTACAAAATTATGGATCACTTGAATCAAACTCCTTCAAAGATTTCTATCCTGTCATTGTTGATGAATTCGGAGGCGCATCGCAATGCTTTGTTGAAAGTCTTGAATGCAGCGTACATACCCCAAGAGATTTCTGTCAATCAGTTGGAGGGGGTAGTCGCTCACGTGAATGCCGGTAATGGTCTCGGCTTTACTGATTTAGATCTGACTCCTGCTGGGAGGAACCATAATTGTGCTCTGCACATATTGTTGGAGTGTAGAGGATCTCTGATGTCACATGTCTTGGTTGATACGGGATCATCCCTCGATGTGCTTCTGAAGAAGGCATTGATGAAGTTGGACATTCAGGGTTTGTTATGCACACCAAGTGATCTGGTCGTGAGGGCTTTTGATGGGTCTAAGAGATCAGTGTTTGGAGAAATCACGCTGCCTATTCAGATAAGGCCGGAGATCTTTGATGCAACTTTCTATATTATGGATATCCAGCCAGCATACAGTTGTTTGCTTGGTCGACCTTGGATACATGCTGCCGGGGCAGTTACCTCAACGTTGCATCAAAAGCTGAAATACATGGTAGAAGGGAAGATAGTTACCGTGTGCGGTGAAGAGGACATTATGGTTAGTCATATGTCATCCTTCAAATATTTAGAAGTGGATGGTGAGATCCATGAAACGCTCTGCCAGGCATTCGAAACAGTTCAGAATCAGGGGAAGTCTCCTATAGAAGCCAAGGGTCCAGAGGTTTTAATGTCGTCGCTCAGGGAAGCCCGTGCTATCGTAGAATCCAGCTCGTCTCAGAAGTGGGGCCAAGTTCTTGATGTTCCTGTCAAGCAGGACAAGTTCGGCCTGGGATACAAACCCTCTAGTTCTTCTCAGATTCCGAGATACAGGGGATCAGTTCAGTTCACCAGCAGTGGTGTGATATTTGACAGGATTAATGTCGTTGAAGACGATGAAGGTGACAGTGACTGCGACATGGATGCGTGGATTCATCCATGTACTCTCGGCCAGAAGTTGTGCAACTGGACTACTGAAGAAGTGATTCATGTTACTGCTGCAGAGTAATGTTCATTGTTTTAATTATGTTCAGTCCTGCATTCTGCCCAAGACGTAGTGACCCATTTGTGGGGCCTTCTTGTTATTTACAGTTTATCATTAATAAAAGACGTTTCGCACTCAAATTTTGTGATCCCTATTTTTCTGGTTTTTGTTTTGCATTTATACTTAACAGAAAAATGGTAATGTGTTTGTTGCATCGCATAATAAACATAACATCCTCATGCAGGTCTTTTCTATCAGATGCCATCGATTCAGGTTCAGCTATGACTTCGTATAACTTTGATAATCCCATTTATCAAGCTGAAGATGAGACTGACGAAGACTGTGAACTACCCGAAGATTTAGCCAGACTTCTCAAGCAGGAGGAAAGGGTCATTATGCCTCATCAGGAGGATATTGAAGTTATCAATCTGGGTACCGAGGATGATAAGAAAGAGGTCAAAGTAGGGGCTGCATTGGAAGACATTGTCAAGAGAAGATTGGTTGGAATGCTCCGTGAGTATAAGGATATCTTCGCTTGGTCTTACCAAGACATGCCTGGGCTGGATACAGATATTGTGGTACACTGGCTACCTCTTAGAGAAGAATGCTCGCTAGTCAAACAAAAGTTGAGACGGATAAGGCCTGACATGGCAGTCAAGATCAAAGAAGAAGTTCAAAAGCAGCTGAACGATGGGTTTCTTGCTGTCACGAATTACCCTCTGTGGGTCGCTAATATTTTTCCTGTGCCTAAGAAGGATGGAAAGGTCATGATGCACGTTGATTATCGAGATCTAAATAAAGCGAGCCCAAAAGAAGATTTCCCGCTCCCTCATATCGATGTGTTGGTTGATAACACCGCTCAGTATTCTGTGTTTTCGTTCATGGATGGATTCTCTGGGTATAACCAAATCAAGGTGGCCCCAAAGAACATGGAGAAAACTACTTTCATCACACCGTGGGGGACTTTTTGCTATAAGGTGATGCCCTTTGGATTGAAAAATGCAGGGGAAACTTATCAACGGGCGATGGTCACTTTGTTTCATGATATGATTCATCATGAGGTGGAAGTCTATGTTGATGACATGATAGCAAAGTCACATACGGAGGAAGGACATCTGTCGATCTTCTGAAATTGTTTGAAAGGCTGAGGAAGTTCATGCTGAGGCTGAATCCTAACAATTGCACCTTCAGGGTGAGATCTGGAAAGTTACTGGGTTTCATTGTCAGTAAAAAGGGTATTGAGGTAGATCCTGCCAAAATAAAAGTTATACAAGAAATGCCTGAGCTGAGAACAGAAAAAGAGGTTTGTGGTTTCCTGGGGAGATTAAACTACATTGTAAGGTTTATATCTCATCTTACAGCCACTTGTGAACCGATATTCAAATTGTTGAGAAAAGATCAAACGGACAGGTGGAATTAAAATTGTCAGAAGGCTTTCGAAAGAATAAAAGAATATCTACATGAACCTCCAATACTCATGCCTCCAGTTGCAGGGAGACCACTGATCATGTATCTCACGGTTCTTGAGAATTCAATGGGATGTGTGCTCGGTCAACAAGACGAGTCAGGTAGAAAAGAGCATGTCATCTACTACCTGAGTAAGAAATTCACCGATTGTGAGTCAAGGTACTCAATGCTGGAAAAAACATGTTGTGCACTCGCTTGGGCCGCAAAGCGTTTGAGACAGTACATGTTAAACCACACAACCCTATTGATTTCAAAGATGGATCCAATCAAGTATGTCTTTGAAAAAAAAGCACTCTCCGGAAGGATTTCCTGATGGCAAATGGTCTTAACAGAGTATGATATTCAGTACGTTTCCCTGAAAGCCATTAAGGGAAGTGTCCTATCGGAATATCTCGCGGGACAGCCGATTGAGGATTATCAGCCGATGAAGTTTGATTTCCCAGATGAAGACGTCGTGTTCCTGAGGATAAAAGGCTGTGATGAGCCTTTACCTGACGAGGGTCCAGAGAGAGAATCTCAGTGGAAATTGGTTTTCGACGGAGTGGTTAATTCATATGGTAATGGAATCGGCGCGATCATTACTACTCCTCACGGTTTTCATATATCGTTCACTGCCCGATTGACATTCGCTTGCACCAATAATGAATTCGAGTATGAAGCTTGCATTATGGGTTTAGAAGAGGCCATTGATATGAGGATTAAGAATCTGGATGTATACGGTGACTCAGTGTTGGTCGTTAACCAAATCAAAGGAGAATGGGAAACTCGTCAGGACAACCTGGTGCCTTATAGAGATTATGCAAGGAGACTGCTGCCTTTCTTCAATAAAGTTGATTTCCATCATATGCCGAGGGCTGAGAATCAGATGGCGGATGCCTTGGCCATGCTAGCTTTGATGTACAAAGTGAATTTCTGGAATGAAACTCCTGCTATCACCATCATGCATCTTGATAGACCTGCTTTTGTGTTTGTCATTGAGAAAGCATCTGATGGAAAGCCTTGGTATTTCGATATCAAGCATTTTCTCAAGACTCAGAAGTACCCATCTGGGGCATCCAGCAAAGACATAAAGACTCTGAGGAGGTTAGCCAGTATTTTTTATCTGAACAAGGATGATGTGCTCTACAGGAGAAACTTCGACATGGTCTTGTTGCATTGTGTTGATGAACTTGAAGCAAACCTGTTGATCGAGGAAGTGCATGAGGGTTCTTTTGGTACTCATACTAATGGACATGCAATGGCTAGAAAGTTGTTGAGATCTAGGTATTATTGGATGACTTTGGAATCCGATTGCTTCAAGTACGCCAAAAAATGTCATAAATGCCAGATTTATGCGGATAAGGTGCATGTGCCACCAGCTCCTCTGAATGTGTTGACGTCTCCTTGGCCTTTTGCCATGTGGGGAATTGATGTGATTGGAAAGATTGAGCCCATTGCTTATAATGGACATCGCTTCATTCTGGTCGCGATTGATTACTTTACGAAGTGGGTAGAAGCAGCGTCCTTCGCCAATGTCACGAAGCAGGTGGTTGCCCGATTCATAAAGAAGGACATCATTTGTCGTTATGGTATTCCGGAGAGAATCATTACCGATAATGGTTCAGATTTGAATAACAAAATGATGAAGGAATTGTGTCAGAGTTTCAAGATAGAACATCACAATTCTTCTCCATATCGTCCGAAGATGAATGGTGTTGTTGAGGCAGCTAATAAGAATATCAAGAAGATTGTGCAGAAAATGGTTGTGACCTACAAGGACTGGCACGAGATGTTGCCTTTTGCTCTCCACGGTTATCGTACTTCGGTGCATACATCAATCAGGGCAACTCCTTTCTCACTGGTGTATGGTACAGAGGTAGTCCTGCCATTAGAAGTTGAGATTCCTTCTTTAAGGGTATTGTCGGATGTAAAGCTTGACGAAGCTGAGTGGGTGCAAACCAGGTTGAATCAGCTGAGCTTGATTGACGAAAAGAGGTTGGCAGCCCTCGCGCATGGCCGGTTGTACTAGAGTAGGATGAAGAAAGCCTTTGATCAGAAAGTGCGTCCTCGGTGCTTCCAGACAGATGATTTGGTGTTGAAAAGGATCCTTCCTCCTCAGACAGATCACAGGGGAAAATGGACTCCTAACTATGAAGGTCCATATGTGGTAAGAAAGGTTTTCTCTGGCAGAGCCTTATTGCTATCTACTATGGATGGTGAAGATTTTTCGTCCCCTGTGAACACGGATGTGGTTAAAAAATACTTTGATTAAAAGAGACCCGCTGGACACAAAAAGAAAAGTCCAGGCAAAAAAGGGGAATCCCAGTGAACCATAAAAAAGGAAAAGGTTCGGGCAAAAATTAGGGATAAAAGAAAAAAATGCACCCGCAAAGTTGAAAACCTGAAAAGGAAACTTTGGCAAAAATGGGTATCCCGGTGGATTGAAAACCCAAAAGGGAAATCCAGGCAAAAGTTAGGGATTTAAAAGAAGCAAATGATCACGGTCAGCGTTCGATCTGTAAGCTTGTGAGCAGTTAAATCGAAGGAAAGGAATCAGTCCAGTCAGTCTTGTCAGAAGACGAAGCATGGGGAACATCGAAGACATATAGGTTATAGCCAAATCAAAACATGGTGGTTATCTATTTCCACATTGCCGACATTTGTATTGTATTTGTTTTCTTGTTTTTGAGCAATTACCTCTTTTCAGGAATTGCGTCTGAATTGTAATTCGCCTATTTACAGGCCTTTCATCAATAAAGTATTCACTTCAGTCAAAGAGCTTTCTTTTTCTTGTCCTTTTTACTGTTTTGTTTGTGAAATGTCTGTTATTTTGGTAAACATTGCAGGTGAAAGTAAGAGGTTGTACAGAGCATAACAAAAGTGCTGACTTTGCTTGATCGGCAAGTATCATGGATGGTAATCAAGATAACTATTTCACATGTAGAACATTACTGGTGTTTTTTTTTGTTGCAGGTCAACAGGGTTGTAATACACCAAATTTTACCCTTTCTTTTTTATTTTTATTTTAAATTCTGATTAACTTAATAAATTAACCTTTTTTTTTAAATCTTGTTTTTTTAACTAATAATAATTTAATTAAATTTTTTTTATAACTTTACTAATGTTTTTTATTAACTTTTTTTTTTATTTAGTTTATTTATTTAAATCATTTTAAGCTCTTCTTACTAACTTTTAGGATTTAGATTAAAATTTAACTTTTTTTTCTTTTCTTTAAGAGTAAATTTTTTTATAACCTTTTTTAAATTAATTTCTAACACATTTTTTTAATCAAATTCTAATACTTTTTTTAAAATAAAAATCTAATTTCTTTTTAAAATTAAATCTTTTTTCTAACTCCTCTTTAAAGTTAAATCTTTTTCTATCTTTTTTAAAGCTAAATCTTTTTTTCTAACTTTTTTAAAGCTAAATCTTTTTTTTCTAACTTTTTTAAAGTTAAATATTTTTTTCTAACTCTTTTTTAAAGTCAAATCTTTTTTCTAACTTTTTTAGAAGTTAAATCCTTTTTCTAACTTCTTTTTAAAATTAAATCTTTTTTTTATAAAGTTAAATCTTTTTTTCTAACTTTTTTAAAAAAAATTAAATCTTTTTTTTCTAACTTTTATAAAATTAAATCTTTTTTTTCTCTAACTTCTTTTTAAAATTAAATCTTTTTTTCTAACTATTTTAAAAATTAAATCTAACCTTTTTTTATAAATTAAATCTATCCTTTTTTTAAAAAAAATTAAATCTAAATCTTTTTTTGACACCATCCTTTTTCAAATTAAAATTCTAAATTCCTTTTAAAATTAAATTCTAACAGTTTTCAAAATAATTCTAACATTTTTTAAAAATCAACATTCAATTGTTTTTTATTTTAAAATTCTAACTCATTTTTTTTAAACTTAAAATTCTAATTTTTATTTAACTTGAAACTCTTATTTTCTTTGCTAACTTTTTAAATTTAAATCCAACACTTTTTTAATCAAATCCAATCCCAATGAATTCCAGATGGAGCAAAATCAAATCAATCAGATCATATCATCATCATAAGAAAATCAGATCTAAATATCAACATCACCATCATTGAATCAAATCTGAAATCATCATAAAAATTCATTCAAATCAAATCAGAGATTGAAAAAGATTGAGATATTCAAATCAAATCTGAGATTGAAAAAGATTTAAAAAAATCAAGTATAAAAGGACCCTCAGAAGCAACAAAACGGGGGGATCGACAAGCATCAAAAACTCTTACAGTCTTCATCAAAAGTAACTAACTCTTTTTTTTTTTATTAAAATTCTAACCTTTTTCTCTTTTATTTTCAAACTTTTATTTTTTATTTTCTAACCTTTTTTTTAAAAACCAAATTTCGAAGTTCTAATTTTTTGCTAACTTTTAATTCTAACTTTTAATCTATTTTCTTTTTCTTAATCACATTAAAAACTCTAACTTTTCCAAATCTCACAAAAAAAAACCTAATTCCATTCTAACTCTTTTCTTATTACCTAAATTCTCACCGTCTCAAAACATTCATCACTTAACTTCTAATTATCGTCAATTCCAATTTTCATCCTTCATTCCTAACAGTATTCTTGATTATCCATGAACCTGTTCACTAATATTCATGTATTTATTTTTGTATTTATTTTTATATTTGTACATAATCTAACATCATCGTTGCTATTTCATATTCCATTATTACTTGTATATTATCACTATCTTCATTGCGTATCAATTTTCATTGTTTATTAATTTTTCGCTAACATCCTCATTTTTAAGATCCAAATTTCTAACTCTTTTTTTCTTGTTTCGTTAAAATTATAATTTTCTACTTAAATTCCTAACATTCCCGTCTAATTTTTTGTCTAACCCCGTATAATAACAGTCTCGGTTTGTTTTGGTTTTTTGCAGCTGACTAAGTTCAATTGATTTTATTTTCAGTTTAAATATTCAATTATCATATTTGTAACTGCTTATGGGATGTAATTTTGCGAGACAATTGTCGCATTTATCTTTCCGCACTTTATGTTCTGCCATTATATGTTTATCGCGTCTTTACCAATAATCTCACTCCTCCGAAGGAATTAGGTCTAGCCGTTTGACCGCCGTGTCAATAGTCCTCAACCTCAAAACCTCAAAACTACACCCTTACAAACCCTAATTTTCACAAATGTCTCGCCGCAGGCAAAAATTACCATTTTACCCCTAGTTTTAGGTCAAAGAGTTGCCGTACTCTGTTTTAGGGTTTCCCGCCGCGGAATCCCTAACCTAACCTAACCCTAATTACAACTTAACATTTCAACGTAGAGATTTGGAGTTTCTACACTCCACGTAAGCGTGTCCTTAAGACATGTTTATTCCCCTTGAGACCTTGACCACAGTCAAGAAGTTTCTAACCTCCCTATTGAGGGGAACTACGATTACTCTGATTCCACTCCCGTAAGGATACGTAGGCACAAGATGCGATGTCTTGCCGAGTAAACTTAGAATTAACCCCTTAGGTCTCCTTTCTCACTTTTAATCCTTATGTACATATACCTTAAGCAAATAAATAAAGCAAATAGTAAACATTTGAACAAAAGGTTCCTGTAGAGTACTACAGAAGTTTAGGGTGCTAATACCTTCCCTAAATTTAACCAACCCCCGAACCCTAGATCTTTCCCCGCATTGTGTTTACGATGCAAAATTAGGTTTTCCCTTTTTGACCTTTTCCTTCGGATAAATCAAAGAGCGGTTGTGAATTGAATTGCGATTCAAACTCATTAATAGTTTGTGATCCTATTTCCACCGCAACAGAAAATGGCGACTTCACTGGGGACTCTTCTAAACTTTTGAGGGTTATCCCTAACTTGTTCATATTTATTACTACCTGTGTTATTCATTCGCATGTATATATTTGTGCTCTGATTTGGGGGATTGTTCCTTGTGCAGTGAGATAAGTCCTACGCCCGGACTAGTGACATTATTATAGGATGGGGATATATTCGATGAGGCTTATAGGGAGTGAATCCCGACCAAGCTAATTCGAGAATCACCGCTCAGTTGAGACCTTTTCGAAAATGGTTCGGTTGAACGAGTAATCGTGAAAACTTTTTCCATGGTCGATTGGAGTCTGTGATATTGGGAACCGTAGTACCTTTACACCACCTCGGCCTTATTTAGGACGTAGTGCAGGAACTATGTGGGAGTAGTCCTACAATGGTTGCTACGCGATACTACACTCAAAAGAGGTTCTCTTGAGAATATTATTAACCCCCGAGTCAATCGGAAGGTTGATAATATCCGAAAGATGGGCTGATGACTTTGGGCACTTTTTAGAACCTTGTTCGGCAGGTACAACTAACCTATAGTACACTCCTTTTGGGGATGGGTAGACCTTAACTCCGCTCACGTTCCTTTAACCTAGGACTTTGTGTGTTTTTATGCATTGCATCCATAAAGCATCTCATTGCATTGTATTTCATGGAGTTCAAACATCATCTATGGATATCGCGGGATACCATAAATAAATAAAAAAAATGAAAAAAAACAAGAAAAAGATTTCCTTGGTACCCCACGATATTCGTGAATATTTGAATTCCATGAAATCTTCATTTGCATTCACATTTTAGCATCATACTTTTGCATTGCATGTGTCTCCCGATTTCTCATACTCGGTTCTCTCACCCTCCAGTTTTGTCACCCTGAGTTCTCTGCATCAATACGACCCTTCAAAAGAATGGAAGATCAAAACCAAGAGATCAACCGTGTCAGCCATGAATTCGAAGATCTTCGAGGAAGTGTAGGGCAGATTTTGGAGATGTTACGAGCTCTTAGTGTGAAGGTGGATGCTCAGTCTACTGTTGTTTCTAAGACTAATACCGTTATGGAACCTCAAACAGCTGTTACTGTCAAGAATGTACCTCCTCACAGTCTTCAACCCGGTTTGGTGCCTCCCAGTGCTCGACCAGTTCGACGAGCTACCCCTCCAAAGTGCAAAACTCCTAACTCCGACCATGGTAAAGGACCTACACGTTCAAAGAACCGCAAAAAGGCTACTCCTCAACCTTTACAATATCAGCAGAGTTATGTTCAAGGTTATCCGTTTCTATATGTTCAATAACCCTATGTAGCTACTGTTGCACCTCCTTTCGATCAGCAGTTTCCTGCATACCAGCCTGTACAGTCAACTCCGGTATATCAGGCACCAGTTTATCGACAACCTTCCGGTTATTCACCTATGCAAGTTCCTGTCGACAGTCAACGAGTGCCCAACGCTCCTGTTCACCAGCAATCACAGGATCAGGTTCCTTATCCCCGTAAGAGTCAGTATAAGCCTTTTCCTCCAATTCCGATGACTTTCACTGAGTTATACCCCCATTTGGTACAGCAAGGTCTGATTACCACCCGTGCTTTGGGTCCTCCACCTAATCCATTTCCTGCAAGTTACAACGCTACCGCTCGTTGTTTATTTCATGAGGGTGCGCCCGACCATGATCTAGAGAATTGCTATGCTCTTAAGAAAGTTGTCAGAGATTTGCTAGAAGCGAAGAAGTTGTCTTTTAGCAATGCTCAGCCGAAGATCGAGACTCCTCTCGGGGTCCCTCACTTGTCGGGTTCGAATTCTGCAAAGCATGCTACTCCTGTGGCAAATCAGTCGAATCCAGTAACTATTCAAAGGCCTAGCCCGCTTCATTTCAGTAACCCTCAAGATGATATGACCGGGATCAACAAAGAATCTGGGAAAGTTATTTTGAAGCAACGACTGAAAACTGTTGAAGATGTGACCAGCGTAACTGGGGCAAACCATGATGACTCACAGTGATCATAAGCCAGACGTCCTTTCCATTGAGGCGCCGCCAAAGGAAACTGTTACGTTTGAATGCAAGATTTCATAAACATTTAGAAGGATTTTTTCGACAGTTCATTTGTTTATTTATATGCATTTCTCTTTGATTAAGCATATTTAGCATGTACGAATTTGTTTATCTTTGATTGATTAATGCAACGCATATGTTTGTCTTGAATAAGTCCATTCGTTTCACTCATTCAAAACATATTTTTCATAAATTATAATGCCAACTTTACCCGATCTCTTGTTCTGATAGAGAATTGGGAGGAGGATGACGAACCTAAAACGTCAGATTTCTTGTCGTATGCTTTCAATTAAAGCCCGCTGATGATGTAAGGCATTGTTTCAAATCCCAAACACTGGAGATATAAGGATGTTAATCCCTCGTTAACCTCTTTGAGCCTTGAAGTAGGAGTTTTTTTTTTAAAAGAACCCTCACCTCAACCTGGGGCAGGGTAGGTTTCAGTTAAACCGATTGAGCGCTTAGATCCTCAAAAAGGAAGAGCAAACCTTCGAGAATTCATCCTTAGCATCTTAAGAAGTCCAATACAATGACTATCCCTCGGTTACCTAAGGAGTGGGGCAGTCACGAGCCTTTCAAAAGATTTACACGACTTGTGCATAAAAGAATATTCAAAAAATAAGAGCCCGCTAAGTCAAAACCTATGAAGGAGACTTAGGAAAAACTGGGGCATCCCGCTGGACTCCAAAGTCAAATCAAAAGACGTTGTCCAGGCAAAAGTTAGGGAATAAGAACAACAAACCAGTAGTTTTTAGAACCCCTATAAAGAACAAGGTCGTGTGACCAATTGCCAAAAGAAATAGGTGAGTGACTGCCATGTCCAAAGCCTTGATAAGTTCTCGACCATAGCAAATCCGCTTGAGATATGAGCGTTCGTATCCGGTTAACTGAATTAGGATTGGAGGACATCACGAAGAATGGGTGGGTACAAATATAACTTTGAGCCTTTATCCTTTGTTTCTTAAACCGTGAACCGAGCCACGATACAACCTTTAAAAGACCTAATTGAAGTAGGACTTCGGTTGAAAGCATACTCGACAAGATCACGTTTCCTGACTCCTACGAGCTATGCTCAAAAAAATTCATGTTGGCATTATAATTAAAACTTATATCCTAACTAGTGATTTCGGTCACAAGTTATTGCGATATCTTTTTCAAAACAAAAATTCAAGACAAATATATGTGTACATTGACAAGCTCAGGATAGGCATTTCAGGCATGACAACTTTGCTTGATATCTTAGAGATTTACATATGAACATAACCCGTGGAACTTGAAGATCCTGCTGAACAGGGGCAGGCAGTTTCCCAATTTGCTTACCAACGCGAGTCTGACATTCTTAAGAGCTATTTCCCAAAGATTTCGTCGTAACACGATTAATTTGTGCCAGTTACGTCGAGACCTGACAAATCTCTCCAAGAGTTGGAAAACAGTGGGGCATCTGGACTCCATGTTTCTCTGTAAAATCCTCTTGAGATGACCCTACCTCACAACACAAGTATCCCGAGGCACCATGTTTTTGAAGAAACAAATGGCGGCTACTATAAGGTCCTGCAAGATCAAAACCATGGGATTTCACAATTTTTTTCGTACACCCGAGGGATTTTACTCACAGCGGCCTTCATACCCCAGTAAGCCTCAGTGTTGCAACAGGCTCCTGAACTATTGCCTCATCACAGTCCCCAGCGAGACTATAAGCTGACAACTTTTTCGGGTAACTCGAAAGTGTCCCTCAGGTTTTCTTCTCCCCATGTGAAGGCGTGGTACTGTGCACCCAAGCAGATTACCTTCTCCCCAGAGAATTCAGAACTTTAAAACTAGATTTGGTTCTACCATTGATCTTTCTTACCCATGATGGACGTATTGATTGCCGGGAACGCAGGGTCTTTCCGTCGAGATGTTTATTTCATCTCTCGTCTCGTCTCTAGTCTGTTTCGTCAGCATACGCAAGGGCATAAGCATCACATGCCTATTTCATTACATATTCATTACATATTCATTACATACTCATTACATACTCATTTCATAACATCTTGCATACATAAACATTAACATACACAGACATTAACATACATTCACATTAACATATGCATCAACATATGCGTTAGCATTCACAGGTTCATTATGTTTCTATCATTGGTCGTTACCGCCGAGTAACTGGGTTCGTCCATTCTCTTCAAATAGATTGTCAGCCCTGAGCATAAAATACATATGTGTTTCCAGTTTCCCCACAGAGCTCGATCCTCGTGGATGACGGTTACTTCAGCTATCTTTCCTCACCAGGATAAGATATTTACCCTCCGAGATCATTCCCTCGATGGAGTCTTAATTACCAGTTTTCTTTCTAGCTCGATCCTAGATTGAATCTCAGTCTTGTCGGTCGTCAATCCCAACCGGACGTGCATTTATTTTGCACCGTCTAAAGGTTTTCACCATACCATGACAGATACGCGACTATCTCGCTTGAGAAGTTTATCACTGTACCCGGACGTGCATTTATTTTGCACCGTCTAAAGGTTTTCACCATACCATGACAGATACGCGACTATCTCGCTTGAGAAGTTTATCACTGTACCCGGACGTGCATTTATTTTGCACTATCTTTCAACCACAATCCTTTACAGATACACGCCAGTTCACGCCTGGAAAATCTATCAGTACAACACTTTACAATCCTACATGTTACAACATCAGTACAACACTTTACATCTTACAGCATCGGTATGCAACATTTCTCACCTAAGAAGCCGATCCTATCTTCGTTATGACTCACAGCAAATGGCCATCTCCATGGAGCAGTTGGGCTTCCATTTTTCCTGTCGTCTTGAAGTATGGGGAGGTTGAACCAAATCGTATTCAGGAGAGCACGATCTTGAAGTACGGGGAGGTTTGAGCGGAATCATATTCAGGAGAGCACGATTCTGAAGTATGAGGAAGTTCAGTTAGCCCTTTTCATATTCAGGAGAGCACGATTCTGAAGTATGAAGAATTTCATTTACCCAAAAGAGCGGAATCATATTCAGGAGAGCACGATTCTGAAGTATGAGGAAGTTCAGTTAGCCCTTTTCATATTCAGGAGAGCACGATTCTGAAGTATGAAGAATTTCATTTACCCAAAAGAGCGGAATCATATTCGGGAGAGCACGATTCTGAAGTATGAGGAAGTTCAGTTAGCCCTTTTCATATTCAGGAGAGCACGATTCTGAATTATGAAGAAGTTCATTTACCCTTTAGTAAAAGAAGGAGCGGAATCATATTCAGGAGAGCACGATTCTGAAGTATGAGGATGTTCAGTTAGCCCTTTTCATATTCAGGAGAGCACGATTCTGAAGTATGAAGAATTTCATTTACAAGAAAGAGCCGAATCATATTTAGGAGAGCACGATTCTGAAGTATGAGGAAGTTCAGTTCACCCTTTTCATATTCAGGAGAGCACGATTCTGAAGTATGAAAGAGCCGAATCATATTCAGGAGAGCACGATTCTGAAGTATGAGGAAGTTCAGTTCACCCTTTTCATATTCAGGAGAGCACGATTCTGAGGTATGAAAGAGCCGAATCATATTCAGAAGAGCACGATTCTGAAGTATGAGGAAGTTCAGTTTACCCTTTTCATGTTCAGGAGAGCACGATCTTGAAGCATGAAGAAGTTTATTTATCCTTCAGTAAGAGAAGAATCAGAATCGTATTCCAGGCGCCGACCTTAAATGCGAGAAGATTTATTTATCAGATAAGCAGCAGCCTCTTTATTTGAGTGCTTATCCGTTTTGGCATGTAAGTCCCTTCCAACGATAAGTGACAGTTCTCCCTCGAGGAGCTTATCGGGGCATTTCCCATTAAAGTCCATTTACTTTGGCATACAGCCGGTCTTTACCCTGTATATATGATATGGATTTCTGAAAAATCCATCTGATCCCATCACGAAGGATAGTTTACAGGAGCTTGGATGTTATTCTTTGCTCAATGCTCCAGCAGTCTGTAATCGATCTTGCAACCGTGTAGATCATGTTATTATTAAGCATTCCCAAGTGGAGGTCATCTCATAGGTGCCATCTCCATTTAAGGATCTTATTCTCAAAGTCCATTTATTTTGGCATACAGCCGGTTCTTTTCACCCTGTATATTTGCTACGGATTCCCGAAAAGTCTGTTTGATCCTGTCACGAGAGATAGTTTACAGAAGCTTGGATGTTATTCTTTGCTCAATGCTCCAGCATTCTGTGATCGATCTTGCAGTCGTACATGATCCAGTTTTACTTTTAGATTCCCCAGTGGAGGCCGTCTCATAGGTACCATCTCCATTTGAGAATCTCGTTCCTTTTCTAAAAATGACAATTGGACGTAGCCGTACCAGTTGACCATCATTTTAGGATTCCCCAGTGTTGTGCTGCTATCCCAGCGCGTCGTTCTCCCCAGTGTTTGGTCGTCATGTCCGTCCCATGCGCCGTCATGTCGTCTGTATCCTTGCATTTATCACTTGCATCTTACGCATCATACCATATTCACAGTGTGTCAGCATTACATTTCATTTCGTGTTATCCATAGCATTTTCATATCACTGCATCTAAGGGCAAAATTTTCGGTTATCTATATTTAAATCCCTCCACCATGATTCCTCGAGTCTCCGCCACTCAAATCATCCGGTGTAGATATTTAAATAGGGGCAACTGTAATACACCAAATTTTACCCTTTCTTTTTTATTTTTATTTTAAATTCTGATTAACTTAATAAATTAACCTTTTTTTTTTAAATCTTGTTTTTTTAACTAATAATAATTTAATTAAATTTTTTTTATAACTTTACTAATGTTTTTTATTAACTTTTTTTTTTATTTAGTTTATTTATTTAAATCATTTTAAGCTCTTCTTACTAACTTTTAGGATTTAGATTAAAATTTAACTTTTTTTTCTTTTCTTTAAGAGTAAATTTTTTTATAACCTTTTTTAAATTAATTTCTAACACATTTTTTTAATCAAATTCTAATACTTTTTTTAAAATAAAAATCTAATTTCTTTTTAAAATTAAATCTTTTTTCTAACTTTTTTTAAATCTTTTTTCTAACTCCTCTTTAAAGTTAAATCTTTTTCTATCTTTTTTAAAGCTAAATCTTTTTTTCTAACTTTTTTAAAGCTAAATCTTTTTTTTCTAACTTTTTTAAAGTTAAATATTTTTTTCTAACTCTTTTTTAAAGTCAAATCTTTTTTCTAACTTTTTTAGAAGTTAAATCCTTTTTCTAACTTCTTTTTAAAATTAAATCTTTTTTTTATAAAGTTAAATCTTTTTTTCTAACTTTTTTAAAAAAAATTAAATCTTTTTTTTCTAACTTTTATAAAATTAAATCTTTTTTTTCTCTAACTTCTTTTTAAAATTAAATCTTTTTTTCTAACTATTTTAAAAATTAAATCTAACCTTTTTTTATAAATTAAATCTATCCTTTTTTTAAAAAAAATTAAATCTAAATATTTTTTTGACACCATCCTTTTTCAAATTAAAATTCTAAATTCCTTTTAAAATTAAATTCTAACAGTTTTCAAAATAATTCTAACATTTTTTAAAAATCAACATTCAATTGTTTTTTATTTTAAAATTCTAACTCATTTTTTTTAAACTTAAAATTCTAATTTTTATTTAACTTGAAACTCTTATTTTCTTTGCTAACTTTTTAAATTTAAATCCAACACTTTTTTAATCAAATCCAATCCCAATGAATTCCAGATGGAGCAAAATCAAATCAATCAGATCATATCATCATCATAAGAAAATCAGATCTAAATATCAACATCACCATCATTGAATCAAATCTGAAATCATCATAAAAATTCATTCAAATCAAATCAGAGATTGAAAAAGATTGAGATATTCAAATCAAATCTGAAATTGAAAAAGATTTAAAAAAATCAAGTATAAAAGGACCCTCAGAAGCAACAAAACGGGGGGATCGACAAGCATCAAAAACTCTTACAGTCTTCATCAAAAGTAACTAACTCTTTTTTTTTTTATTAAAATTCTAACCTTTTTCTCTTTTATTTTCAAACTTTTATTTTTTATTTTCTAACCTTTTTTTTAAAAACCAAATTTCGAAGTTCTAATTTTTTGCTAACTTTTAATTCTAACTTTTAATCTATTTTCTTTTTCTTAATCACATTAAAAACTCTAACTTTTCCAAATCTCACAAAAAAAAACCTAATTCCATTCTAACTCTTTTCTTATTACCTAAATTCTCACCGTCTCAAAACATTCATCACTTAACTTCTAATTATCGTCAATTCCAATTTTCATCCTTCATTCCTAACAGTATTCTTGATTATCCATGAACCTGTTCACTAATATTCATGTATTTATTTTTGTATTTATTTTTATATTTGTACATAATCTAACATCATCGTTGCTATTTCATATTCCATTATTACTTGTATATTATCACTATCTTCATTGCATATCAATTTTCATTGTTTATTAATTTTTCGCTAACATCCTCATTTTTAAGATCCAAATTTCTAACTCTTTTTTTCTTGTTTCGTTAAAATTATAATTTTCTACTTAAATTCCTAACATTCCCGTCTAATTTTTTGTCTAACCCCGTATAATAACAGTCTCGGTTTGTTTTGGTTTTTTGCAGCTGACTAAGTTCAGTTGATTTTATTTTCAGTTTAAATATTCAATTATCATATTTGTAACTGCTTATGGGATGTAATTTTGCGAGACAATTGTCGCATTTATCTTTCCGCACTTTATGTTCTGCCATTGTATGTTTATCGCGTCTTTACCAATAATCTCACTCCTCTGAAGGAATTAGGTCTAGCCGTTTGACCGCCGTGTCAATAGTCCTCAACCTCAAAACCTCAAAACTACACCCTTACAAACCCTAATTTTCACAAATGTCTCGCCGCAGGCAAAAATTACCATTTTACCCCTAGTTTTAGGTCAAAGAGTCGTCGTACTCTGTTTTAGGGTTTCCCGCCGCGGAATCCCTAACCTAACCTAACCCTAATTACAACTTAACATTTCAACGTAGAGATTTGGAGTTTCTACACTCCACGTAAGCGTGTCCTTAAGACATGTTTATTCCCCTTGAGACCTTGACCACAGTCAAGAAGTTTCTAACCTCCCTATTGAGGGGAACTACGATTACTCTGATTCCACTCCCGTAAGGATACGTAGGCACAAGATGCGATGTCTTGCCGAGTAAACTTAGAATTAACCCCTTAGGTCTCCTTTCTCACTTTTAATCCTTATGTACATATACCTTAAAAGCAAATAAATAAAGCAAATAGTAAACATTTGAACAAAAGGTTCCTGTAGAGTACTACAGAAGTTTAGGGTGCTAATACCTTCCCCAAATTTAACCAACCCCCGAACCCTAGATCTTTCCCCGCATTGTGTTTACGATGCAAAATTAGGTTTTCCCTTTTTGACCTTTTCCTTCGGATAAATCAAAGAGCGGTTGTGAATTGAATTGCGATTCAAACTCATTAATAGTTTGTGATCCTATTTCCACCGCAACAAGGGTTATCACAACCGGGTGAGATTCCCTTATCCTCAGTAGTTCAAGTCGCAACAAATAGCAATTGTTGACAGTCGGGTATTCTCCGTGGGTTAAGTGTGATACTTCCGGCAGAATGGACCTGTTCCCCACAGTTAAATGCAGTCAGGCATGAGCAACGAGTAGGTATGCTTCCCATAGCAGAGATTTCGCTTCTCTGGTGAAGTGGTCATCTTATCACCAGCAGAGTTCGATTATCTAGCTTGAAAGATTGTATCTCCAGCAGAACAAAGCTTTGTCTTCGTGAGAAAGTGAGTCCCCGGCAGGGTAGAGTTTGTTCTCAACAGAGCAGGATAGAAGTGTTTCCCTCAGTGGCAGGGTGGTTTGTAAACCAGTTTTCTTCTCCAACAGAGGCAACGTCGGTGACGCCCTTTCCCCACGGAGTCGGTTCAGGATTTTCTCCAGCAGAGTGCAGTGATGATTCCCTCGACAGAGTAAGTGGTGGAACAGGAGTGTAGGGATTTCCCCAGTAGATTCAAGTCCCCCGTAGAGTAGGAGTATCTGATATTCCTCGGCAAGAAAGGTCGATATTTGTTGTAATCCCAAGCAGAGTGGATTATCTCCCCGAGCAGGGTAGAGTTTTCGAGAATGCCATTCAGGGTTGGTTTCTCGAGCAAGATAAAATCAATCTTCGGTGATCGATTGTTTTTCCTCACAGAGACGGTTTCCTCAGCAGAAGGGGTTTTATTTAAGCATAGAATTGCTTGTGTTCTAGCCGAGCTATTCAAGTCCCCAGAAGATTTGATCCCCAGCGGTGTGGATTTCTCTTCCCGGTATGGGTTGTTCCCTCTCCCCGGTGGAGTGGGTATCTTTTCTCCCTAGCATTTATTTTGTTAGGCTGGTTCTTTTGCATTTGCATTTTGCATTAGCATCCTCCCAATGCGTAGCATTTCCATTTTGTATGGAACATTACGCCATTTTCAAACATAAGCATCTGAAGCATAAGCCAGGTTTGGTGTTTTGGGACCGGATATTCTTTTCAGTAGAGATTGTTTGAATCAAGGGGCTTTCATGTTATCCACGTTAGGATGGAGTTGTAGGTTGGTTATCTTATCATATTCTTCCCACCTGAGTAGTTTGGGTGAATGTTTTCGCTTTCCTCAGGTGAGTCGCTTGCAAGTGTTGCCTTCCCTGGTCAAGCTTGTGGTTCCGACTTTTGGTTGGTCATCTTTGTTTATTTCAACTTTTGGTTGATGACCCAGTGGCGTTTAGATGTTATTACAACTTTTAGTGGTGATTCTTTATTGCTCTTAGCAGAGTCGAGGATTCTAACTCTTGGTTGGCACCCTCCGGCGTAGTTCAGACGATTGTATTTGGTGTTCCAATTTTTGGTTGGGCCTAGAAAGTGATCCCAATTGTTGGTTGGTAATCTTTGGTTTCTCTATGCAGAGTCTCTGTTCCAACTTTTGTTTGACAATCTTTGTTGTTCTAACTCTCGGTTAGTAGTTGTGGTTCTAACTCTTGGTTAATGGCCTTTTATTTCAACTCTTGGTTGATAATTTTGGATGATCATCCCAGCTTTTGGTTAGCAGTCTTCTGTGGTGGAGTCAGCTTCGTTTAGCGTCCCCCAGCTATCCTAACTCTTAGTTAGTAGCTTTGGTTCCGATTTTTGATCAATGAGGATCTTTCCCAGCAATCCTAACTCTTGGTTAGCAGCTTGTATTCCGACCTTTGATCAATGGTGTTTCGTGGTGATTCTAACTATTTGGTTAGTACCTTTGTTTCCCAACTTTTGGTTGGATGTTATCCCTTGTTGGGTTGTCCCAACTTTTGGTTGGCAGTCTTCCTTTATTCCTCCGCAGAGTCATTATCTCAACTTTTGGTTGATGAGGAGATTTGGCGTTTTCCAACTTTTGGTTGGTGGTTATGGTTTCTCTGGTAGGGTCAGTCATGGACGTCGGTTCATTTTCCAACTTTTGGTTGGTAGTCTTTGATTCCCCAGTGAGGTTGCCATATCTTGTGTGGTCGATTTGTTGATGTTTTTTCCGACTCTTGGTTGGTAACCTTTGTTCTCTGGTTGTTGATTCCGACTTTTGGTCAGTGTGCCTCCCCAGCGAAATCGTCTCGCCGTGGAAGTTTCGGTTAGTGTTGTGGTAATCCCTACTCTAGGTTAGTAGTGTTTGGTTCTTTATCCCATCTCTTGGATGGTATCCTTTGATTACTGCCTTTTGGTAGATGCTTGTTCTCCACAGAGTCGTCTGATTAGTCTACTCTTTCCCCTGTGAAGTCGCCACAAAGCTATTTGGCTACTCTTTTGTTCCCCAGCAGGGTTTGTCCCAACTCTTGGTTGGTATTCCGAGTTCGCTATCCCGACTGTTGGTCGATATTTTTGTGGGAGAGTCTGGTCCAACTTTTGGTTGGTATTTGTTGTCGGTTTCGTCCCAACTCTTGGTTGGTATCTTTGGTTGTTTTCCAACACTTGGTTGGTATCCGTTGGTCTTTGTTCCGACTCTTGGTTGGTATCCTCCGGGCGTTTTCCCGACTTTTGGTTGACATCTTTTGGATGAATTGCATATCATATTGGATGGGTATCCCAGCGCGTCCTTTTCCGACTCTTGGTTGGTTGTCGTTGTTTTGCATTCCCGCGGGGTGCAAATTTCCGGGTTCTTTTGTATTCAATCACCTTATACCTTGAATGTTTGAAAGCGGATGCTTTTCCTCCCTTCAGGTCCAAGTTGTTTGAATAGGGGCAGTTGTAGCACCCTAAAATTTGCCTTTCGTTTTAACTGTAACTGGCTTTTGTTTCTTTGCATTTTGCATTTTTTGCATTGCATAGCATTTGTTCTCGAGGCATCGGATCAAGGCGTTCTTGTGAATCAGGTTCATTTCGGAGCAAAAGACTGAACAGCGAACAGCGAGTATCAGAGGATCGTACATTTATTTTGCCTAGCGGTCAGGCGACCGATTTTATTTTGCAGGTTAATTTCAGATCAGGATCAACACTCAGGCTCATTGTTACTACTGCGAAAATCGAGGCCGGCAATGATAGAAGAGTCGCCACCGTTTGTTATTTATCCCAAGAGAGGGAAAGGAAATGCTCAGAGAAAGCCTAACGAAAAGAGGGATAAGATTGGTAATCGCAACCAAATCTCGGGTTCGGGAGTCGGTTATGCAAGGGGAAGGTATTAGCACCCCTCACGTCCGTTGTACGCGACGGGATCCACGCTTGTTGTATATCTAAAGGGTGATTGAAACTATCTAACTACAGGCTTGAGGACAAAAGAAAAAGAAGTGACTTGGCAAAGCAACGGTGCTTTGTGCCTACGTATCTCATATGAAGTGAGAAGTCAGAGTCAACGTAGTTCGGCTAACTACGGGTGAAAAGGGGGAGGTTGCTCGCCAAGACATCGCGTCTTGTGCCTACGTACTTTCATCTGGTGTGAAAGATCAGAGCAAACGTAGTTCGGGCTAAAAGGAAACACGTGTTTGTTCAACTATTTTACCCGAGTAGGGTTAACAATCAGTTCTAGCAGTTTGGTGTATGCAGCTCGACCATTGGAGACTTAGGCATTACCGTTTGCGATAGAACCAAGAGTTAACAAAACTCTCCTTATGAAAATAATTTTCCAAGATTAAAGGCCCCAAAGGGCAAAAAAGAAGTTTGAATGATTTGTTCTGTGTTTTTTAGAGAAGAAGTGTTTTTGATTTGTTTGCAATTCATATCGCACTAGAGACTATGAGTTAGGGGCGAATGCGTCGCATATCACCCAAAGGGGGATATACTAAACATCCAAGCCATTGAAGAGAAACTCCTCAATGACCATTTCCCAAGTGCTTAAGGCTCGTAACGCACAATAATCATTAACCTTTATTAGGTGTTTTATGATTGTTTTGAGATGAGAAGAGAAAAGACACACTAAAGGGGGACTAAACCAAACCTAAAGTTGTCATGCAATGGTGATCCTAAGATTGAGGTAAAGGGAAACTTCCTAATATTATCATGCAAAGGATTGAACACCTAATGTCTCTCCTACTCCCATCCTAAACGGAGGGACTAGGAATCCTAGGGGGATCATGGCACAAGGTCAAGTAAACACTAAATAATTCACTCACAAGTGAAATGAAAAAGAAAAGGAAATGATAAAATAAAATGGAAGAGAAAACACATTAATTTGTTAATTCAAAATAAAAATGACAAAATAAAATGAAAATTAAAATGAAGATTAAAATAAAAAGAAGAAAAATAATTTATCACGCTAAAATATTAAGAAATGAATTTTTGGGTTTTTAGACATTTAAAACTAATTCAAAATAAATAAAACAAAAGAAGAAGAAATTAAAATAAAATAAAAAGAAAGCAAGATAAAATAGCACATTAAAATAAAAAACAAGATTTTTTGGTTTTTAGATATTCGAGACTATAAAATAAAAAAAAATAAGAAAAGAAATAAAATAAAATGAAAAGAAAATTAAATAAATAAATAAACAAGTGGCTGAAAAAAGAAAGGAAGTTGCCATAAGGGTTTGAACCCTTGACCTCAAAGCTGCAGGCTCAAAACTAAACCATCCCAGCCAGCGTGCACGTGTGATGAGAGATGGAAAAGGAAGAATAAATATAAAAACATGAAAAATAAAAGAAAGAAACAGCAAAAACGCCCCAGCAGGGCTCGAACCGGGGTTTTCATGGTAAGGCAAGGCGTTTAACCACTGGGGTGGCGATACATCCGTGTATTAATGCCACCCCAGAAATACCTAAGCCTCAAGGTGCATGAATTTTGGGCAAAAACAAAGCAAGCCAAAGCACATAATAACCAAAACGCGTTTTTGACACAACTCTCTCAAAACTCCACCAAATTCAGTGAAACAAAAGTCTATCTCACTCAATTTTTCATGAGGAAGATGATGGTGCTATCCATTTTTTTGAGATGATGCACGTACAGGAAAACTCGAATGCACATGCCATGATGAACTTTGAAACGCATTTTGCAACTCCATGGACCAAAACAGATGCATCTAGAGTAAATAAGGATCTGAGCATGTTTGAAATGTATTCTCATGGATTAAATTCAATGGAAGAACTCAATTTCTTAATAAATCAATAAGTAGCCATCAAGTTGCACATTGGTGAAGTTGTGTTTAAAAAGTACCTTGTGCCTAAACAAAGCTAAAACAAAATGATTTGTGGCAGCAACTGCTACCAATCTAAAATGCAACAGGTTATGAACTTACACACATAGATTGCAACAGTTCAAGATGGAGCTTGATAATGTTAGAAGCTAACAAACCTCAAAGCAAGGAAATGTCAGGATCAATGCACCAAATCAAACACTAATGGTCTTGACAACAACATAAACTTATGCAGAAACTTTCACTTCATATTAACTCAACTAGACAAACAAGTTATGAGTATGACATATACCAATTTAAAAGGCCAATGGGAATCTTGATGAGAATTTTACAAACCTTCAAACAATTTGTGGACAGCAAACACAGTATGACATCAACATCTCATTATGCCATCAATGTTTGAAACTTAGACTTGGCATGAGTTCAAACAGCCATACATAACAACAATAACTTGGTCATCAATCTCAATTCCAAATAATCCCCTTAAACAGAAATCACAGCATAAACCAACTTCTAATATGATAAGCCAAATTTAGCATCCATAGTCATGAGCTGACATTACAATGCCAAAACCAAACTTCACAAACTGTTTTAGCAGTACACCACAATCAAACTTATCAAAACAATAAAACTAAAAAACATTGTTAAAAGGACCAACAAAAAACAATCTACCATGAGTTTGTAAAAACTCAACAATGTCAAAGAATCATTGCAAGCTATGGCATTTAAAACAAACAGGCTTTAGCTTGGAGGAGACAAACTTGACAGCAATAGAACATATGCATATGAACTAGGCAGTTTAAGACAGCATGGCACCAATCTAAACATTACAATGTTCAAACTTGTTCAGCATGCCAGATCCAAACATACATGAGGCTTGAAATGTATTTTGAAGATCCTAGATCAACCTAGCTATAATCTCATACAAGTAAGGGGTTGTTCCAACTCTAAATACAAAATTTGTGATGAGTTTCAAGGGAAAAGTTAGTTCCTCAAAAGAATTACAATGTGGTTTTTAAGCTGCAAATGGTGAAATGGTTTAGAATGGACTTTGTATCCAACAATGCTAAAGCAATTATCTATGACAACAACCAACTTATCAATCCAAACTGCTAAATCTTATGAACTAATGGTGCAGTACCAGTTCTTTTTACTAAAACAAAGCATAAGGGTAGCATCCAATATCCAATGCACTTAATCTCAGTAAACCTTACATTGCCAAGAGTGAACTTTGATGGAAACAAAAGCTGGACTTTACCACAGTGGTAGATAGTTCATAAATAAAGTATCCATGAAAAATGAATATGCAGATTTAACAGGCCTAGAGTAACAGCTCTATCCTCCTACAGGCACACAAGCAAGGTACCTACAAAGGCTCCTACCAAGTACTAAACTCCTAGACTGTCCAAGACTTGCCTCTATGATTTAGCCAATCCTAAAGTACTACAAGTCCATGATTTGATGACAACAACCAATTTCCCCACCTCATGACATTATCAGTTTTGATCCTCAATCTCACACATTAATTTCAACAACTAGATTAGATGAAGGCTCTTCAAAATGTTAAAGCAAAAATCACACCACACCTCAGCATGAGCACAAAATTAAACAGCCAGCCACTAGGAGTTGATGAACTCATACTTCAATAATACAATTGTGAATCCAACCAATGATAAAAGACATGTCCAACACTAGTGGCATCAATGCAAAACAGATCCCAACATTAAGCATGACAGAGTTCAAATAAAACCTCTTCAATACTAATGCCAACAGGTTTTGGTGGTGGTTTCTAAAGCAGCGCTACACCAACCTAGACCAATACTGATCAACAGAAAGCTGAGAAACAAGACTAGGCATGAGTTTACACAACCAAGCAGTACCTGAGACACTCAAATTACACTCTCACTGGTTGTACTAAAAAAGTCCACAAACCTCATGACCAAAAAATTGGTTCTTCATCTCTACTTCAAACCAACATTCTTAGGTGGCAACCACAATAATAACCAATTCCTTTATCATGAGAACTAAACTGATAGCAACTAAACTAAGTGGATAAATTCAGCTCTCAAACACTAACATTGACAGCAGAACCTGACCTGAACATGCCAAAAACCAACTTGAACCAATCAACTAAAACCTAAACAGCCTAAAAGCACAATCCAGAGGTAAAGCACTAGCACTAGGCAACAACAAGATTTTGATATTACCATGCCAAACATCTGCAAATTCCATAAATGTCAATGACAGTTTTGGTTATTACAATGCACTCATCAAACACTAAGTCCTCCTTTTGTTCTTTAAAGACAATCACCATAATCAACAGATTTTAGCAAAGAGTAATCATCAATTAATGGCAAGGTAAAAAGGGTGTGGATGGAATCAAACTTAAACCAGAAAAGTCTAATAGCATGACTGTAGGTTCAAGACATAACTATGTTCAACAAGTCTAAAAACTATTGGTAATAGCATAACTAAACTTAAGCAAGAAGGACTTGGTTTTAGCAGCAGCAAGGCACACTTGTTTCAATCACTATGCCTTAAGCACAAGTCCCAAATAGACATTCACAAATCCAACAGCACCCTCAAGACAGCATAGTCACAAACCAACCATCAAAGACATTTACAGCCTACAGCAGTTGGAGAATTTGAACCCAAAAGGCTTGATAGAACCAAAGCAGATTTCTATGAAAGCAACCTCCCCTTTACTTCACTGTATCGGCAAAGAAAAACCAACGGAAGCCTGAACCCTCAAGTTCACTATCTTGCTAAAACCTAACCCATTCACTAATGGTTAACAAGCAGCCAGAATTCCACACAAACTCTTTCAACCAGCCACACAAACAGACTGTCTGCAAGGACCTAAACAGAATTGGGGGCACACAACAGTTTTGAACTTCCATGACAGCTCTCACTCTAATGATGAATTTATGCACCTTCCAAATGCTACAGCTGATCCAAATACACTAAGTTGAGTTCACAAAATAAAGTAACATTGCTGAGATCAGAGTACTGAACCTAGGCCTGAGGTCAATCTCTAAGAAAAACAAACTAACCACTAGGTAAAACCAGAATAAGCTTAATGGCACCCCAACCAAAAGAGTCAACAGAACTCAATGGTAAGACAACATTGATACAGATCCATACACACATAGCTAGCAGTAGCCTTCAAAGAAGACAGTCATAAAAATCACATCATATGCAAGCTAGACAGATCCAGTATCATCATCATTTAAAGTAACCCTAAACAAGATAATGTTGAGCAACAAACAGATAACTTAACTCAATGCATATTTCTCACACAAACAGCTTTCAAATCCACATAGCAACATTGTACATCCAACAACAGTAGGTTTGTCATCATAATAATAAAGTAATATTTCAAAAGAGAGTTAACCAACTCCAAGAACACAAACAAACTCAAACATATTTTCATGACACTGATGCATATATAATAGAGTGTTTAGAAATACTTACCTCTTGCAAACTCCAAAGTAAGCTAGCAGCAGACACACATCACCTCCTTTGAGCTTTCTTCTTTTTCAACAACAAGTGACTTTTTATATATGAAGTTTTGGACTGGTTTAAAGGTTTGAACACCTTCCAAAGGTCATTTGTGGGTTGTGTGGACGATTTTTTTGAGGTGATTGGTTGGTTGAAGGGGCTGCTGGTATGCAGTTCTCAACAGGCTGCTTTTTTTAGGTTTTGGAAGGTTTGAAAAATGGTTCATAAACTATGGCTTCTCTTGAAATAATGGAGGCTAGGGTTTGTGTGAACTGATGCTTAGTTTAAATACTGAATGAAAATCAGGTTTAGAGGGCAAGAAAATGAATGGGCAGATTTCATCCCTATGGTCCTCTTTTGAATCAATGGTGGATACAGAAATTGTGCTGCAGCTGCTGCATCAGTTGCTTTCCTGGTCAGCTTGCAACAGCATAGAGAAGACATTGGGTTGTGTTGATTTTGGCTCATAGCTCATTTGGGCAATTATTTGAAAATGAACAAAATGGCAAAAAAAAAGGTATTAAGCTGGTTTTGGCAAAACTTGGTAGCAACAAAAACAGCCTCCCATGCGCATTGGAGAGTGTGAAGGCTGATGAACACAAGCAAAACAACAAAACCATCTTTCATTCTTTGGCAAAAATGTTCAATGTACCAACTTTGATCAATGATAACTTTGTGCTCACAAATCCAATTACTTTGATCTTGGACTCAAATGAAAGAGGGCATGGAGTAGAACAAATTTCATGTTGGAGTTATCTTGATTTGAGGATTGGAAGATCATGAAATTTGTGGTTGAAAATCGTGGCAAGCAAACTGCTCATGAATAACTTAGAAAAAATTCTAAGTTATGAAATTGGCTTATTTTTTCCCAACTTTGCACATCCATAACTTGAGCTTCTCAAATCCAATTGAGGACTTCTTATACTCTTTGGAAAGCTTGGAACACACTCTATAACTTTCATTTGGGACAAAGTTTCATTTGAAATCAAGAAAGTGATGAAAATTGGCTTGCAAAGTGGTGCAAAAATCTGCCCAAACTTAACAACTTTTGAAATCATTAAAATCTCCAACTTTGATTGATCATAACTTGAGCTCCAAATATCATATGATCATGAATTGGTACTCAAAAGAAAGCTTGAGATACAAGGAGCAACTTTGATGTTGGCCAAAGGTTTATTTGAAACCTTGATCATGAAGAAAAACGGCTTTGAAAATGGTTGTTCCAAACATAAAACTTTCCAAAAATGGAAAGTTTCTAAAACCCTAATTCCCAAAATGGCAACTTTCGACAACCTTTGATTTTTCATGATTCCCTTGACTTTTCTTGATAAAATTCCACCCATTGGTCATATTGAAATTAAGGATCATGCTTTTGACCTCAAAAAGGCAGTAGTTGACTTTTTCACTGCACAGTTGACTTTTTTCAAACCTCCTAATTTTCAATTGACTGATCAACTGAAGTTCTTCTGATTAAAATTGATGGTCCTACTCTCATTCCCAAACACCTTAGGACATATGGAGGGCCATGGAAACAAGTTTTAACCCGATTAAAATTTAAACCCTAATTCCAACTCTTTTTGCGTATGCATTGTTTAGATGAACTGAGTGACCATTCCACTTCACTATAACCTCTGAGGTATCCAACAAACTTCTACCTCATGTTCAGACTAGTGATAAGACCTTATGGACTCCTTGACAGTCTTCTGATGGTTTGTACCAGTGCTTTTGCTTGAGCTTGAAACCAATAAAGACTTTCCTCTTGGATGGTACATAGACAAACACTTAATCCCCTGTAAGAACTATGCTATGCAAATGCAAGAATTCTAAAATGCAATGAAACATAAGCCAAACATTAAGAAAAAGGTTGGTTAAATTTTGGGGTACAACAGCTGCCCCTATTCAAACAACTTAGACCTGAATGAGTGAAAAGCGAACTACTTTCACATCATCAAGGTAAAAGACGGTTGAATACCAAAGAACCCGGAAATTTGCCAACCACAGAAAATAAAACCGCAAACTCTGATTGGGGATGAAACAGAAACAAGAGGTAATAACCTGGCTTATGTTTCAATGGTACATGTTTGAATATGGTGTAATGCTCCATACGAAATGGAAATGATACGTGTTTGGGTAGATGTTATGCAAAATGCAAATGCAAAGGAACCGCTCGAGCAAAATAAATGCTGGAGGAACAAAAGCCAACTCCGCTGGGTAGACCAGGTGTACCAAGTACGGTTGGACTTTTGCTGGGGATCAAATTAAACTCTACTGAGGAAAACTTCCTGGATCTGAATTAGATAGGTCAGGCGAGGACTGACAACCAGGCGAGAATTGGGTCTTAAAACAAGTCAGGTGAGAACTAGTTTCCTGTTTTTGTGCTGAACATGAACTAATTTTGTGGTTTTCCAGACGATAACTGGACTTCGAAACGCTCTTTACCAGGCAGGAACTGGTATTAAAGACAACTGACCACCAGACGAGGACTAGAGTTTCAACTGTAGGCTAAAGAGAAAGCGACCGAGCGGGCACTGGCTTTAAACAGCTGGCGTTTACCATGCGAGTACTGGACTCAAACGTTGTCTACCGAGCGAGAACTGGTATTCCACGAGGACTTATCATACAAGAACTGAGCTTTAAAAGAAAGACAGGCCATGCAAGGACTGGACTCTGAAACCGTTATCTGGATGAGGATTGAAATGTGCCAAGCACGGTTGGGATTTTGGTTTGAGGATATGACCAGGTTTATTGTTACTGGATTTATCTCTGGTTACCAGCAAGAATGGATTTAAAAGGGGGATGACTAGACAAGAACTAGTATCCGAGGATAGACCACCAGACGAGAGCTGGTGTTAACAAGGTTAGGCTATCAGACAAGAACTGACTACCAAGCGGGAACTGGAGTTCAAACAACAAAGCCAGGCGAGAACTGATTACCAGAAGGGTACTGGAATCTACCAAAAGGTTGGACGAGAACAGATTACCAGGCGGGTACTGGAATCTACCAAAAGGTTGGACGAGAATGGATTACCAGGCGGGTACTGGAATCTACCAAAAGGTTGGACGAGAACGGATTACCAGGCGAGGACCGGGTTCGAGAAACAAGGTCAGACGAGAACTAGATTACCAGGTGAGGACTGGGTTCGAGAAACAAGGTCAGACGAGAACTAAATTACCAGGCGAGGATTGGGTTCAAGAAACAAGGTCAGACGAGAACTAGATTACCAGGAGAGGACCGGGTTCGAGAAACAAGGTCAGACAAGAACTAGATTACCAGGCGAGGACCGGGTTAAGAGGTTAGGTTTTTAGGCAGGAACTGAGCTTCTAACTTTAGGTATTAGACGTGAACTGATCTTTGGGTTTGGATATCAGGTGAGAACTGATTTTTGGTTGTCCAGACATGAACTGGACTTTGAAACTGTGTTTGCTCGGCGAGAACTGGTTAAACAGTGGGCTACAGAAAGGGTGAACGGACGGGTACTGGTCGAAAATATGACATATGCTAGATGAGAACTAGTACTTACCGAAGGATTGACCAGACAATAATTGGTTCAAAGGTTCGCCGGACTAGAACTGGGCTTTGGAAACGATTTGGTTACAAGGTTTGACAAGTAACATGTTTTAGCTTATCCGATAAGGTGATGACACGATTCTCCAATGTTCAACTCTTGCTGACGAGAACAAGCTTGCTTGAACAAACTGCCCCAGTTTGATCTGTGGAAAAGAGTTCACCTTGAGAAAAAAAGTAGTTTGCCATGAGACGATCTCGAGATGGCTTGTCTCGAATCTGTACCGTGAAAGGATTCGTCCTTGACTGAATAATTCTGATAAGCTCTGAAGATATGGAAAGGAACATTTCCTTTTCGCCTAAGGTGACCTGCCTCAGTTTTGCAATGATTATGCCCCTGATTGACTAGTTTATGGAGCAGTACCTTCGGCTGCGAGAGAGATTCGTCGAATCTCGACCTGATTTCCCCAGATTAACTGACTTTTGGGTGGCTGACTCCCATGCTGTGATCATTTTATACAACTTGCCTCGGTTCCACGATGTACCAGGAGTTCTGCATTCTATCCTGGTCACTCTTTCCCCTGTGGAAGCTTTCCTGCTGTCAAGCGCTTACTCGCAAGTAAAACAAATTGTTCTGCATAAAGGATATATTAAATGCAATGCATATGACAATTTTGAAATCCAAGTTTGTTCACCGGAAAAAAATTTGTGACATAAAATGTATGAATTACTTATCAAAACGTCAACATTAATACAATGTTGTAAGAGGAATCCTTTTAGGAGTCAGTTTTGATGCGATCTTTACCGATGTATGCTTTTGAAACAAATCTGTTTCAATTAGGACTTTTCAGGTTGTAACATGGTCAGGTTCACGGTTTAAGAAAGAAAGGATAAAGGCTCAAAGTTTATTTTAACCCAACCATTCCCCTTGATGTTCTCCGATCCTATATTCCGTTAATTCGACACTAGCACTCACCTTTTAAAGGTTGAATGACAGGAGTGATGATTCGGGAAACTACAAGTCACTCGCTTTTCGTCTTTGATGCCTGGAATCACACGACTTGCTTTTTCATCATCATTTTTTTTATTTCCCTAACTTTTGCCTGGACTGGCTCTTTTGAGCTTCTTTTGATTTCAAAGTTCAGCGGGATGCCCTACTTTTTGCCTAAGTCGCTTGTTTCCAAGGCTCGACTTAGCGGGCTTTTCTTTTGATTGATTTCTTTTTTTGTTGAACAAATCGCGTGACACCGGCTCGTCTGACTTGTTAAAGTGATTGTGATTGTTTCACTCCTTATCGACAAGGGTTAACCGTTGTGGTTTTTTTTAGGCACGACCTCTAGCAGTGTGATTGATCCTTGGACGGGAACACTCCTGTGGTAATTTTAGATGCTCGGACAAACAAACTGACACCTACCCTGCCCCAGGTTAAGATTGAGGGTTTTTTCGTTTTCAGAAAGAAACTCCTACTACTAGGCTCAAAGGGGTTGACAAGGGACTACCTTCCTTATATCTCCGGTGTTTAGGGATTTGAAATAATGCCTATACATCATCAGCAGATTTTATTCAAAAGCATACAATCAGAAGCTTGCGCGTCTTTCGATTTCGTCATCCTCCCCGGATTCCACCTGAACAAGCGTTTGACATAAAATGAAAGAAATAGAGTGAACACGAATGGATTTAATCAAAACATATTTATTTCATTATCGATATCAATTGAAAAACAACAAGTTTTACGAATGAAATTTGCATTCTAACAGGAAAGAAATTACAAATTCAAAGAAATGACATGATAAAACGCATGTTGCCAGCCTTGGGAACCTGGCTTCTTTATCTGAACCATTGGCTAGGGGAATGCAACCTTTGAAATCTTCAAACTCAATCAGATGATAGGTCGACGTGCACAACCAAATTTCCTTCGGGGAAGGAAATGTACTCTTTATCCATCAACTGCTGAACCTTGGCCTGAAAGGCTTTGCAATCCTCAGTTGCGTGTCCTATGGATCCTGCATGATATTCACATTGAGCACTGGAATCATACCCGGGAGGGTATGACTCTGGAAACGGTTTGATAGCGTTGGGCTCCACCAACGCGTTTTGAATTAGAAATGGCAGAAGCTCACTGTGTGGCATAGGTACTAGAGGAAGAGGAGTGTTCCTTCTTTCCAAGTTATTGCTGCGAGGCCTATTCTGATTCAGGCACTGATTGTTTTACTACCGAGGAGCGTAAGGTCGTTTGTAGCATGCTGGCCTTTGAGCAGCAACTGGAGCAGATACAGCATTAGCTTCTCTTTCCTTCCCAACATAAGGCTTCTTTGCATCTTTCGAAGAATCGAGAGTAACTTGAATCTTTCCCATTTTGATACCATTTTCGACTATTTCTCCTGCAGCTACCAGATCTGAAAAAACTGCAGTCATGCAACCTATCAGCTTCTCATAGTACAAACCGGGAAGTGTAGCCACGAACATGTCAGTCATCTCTCTCTCCGCCAGGGGAGGTTGCACTCTCGCTGCCAAATCTCGCCATCTCTGGGCGTACTCCTTGAAGCTCTCAGTATTTTTCTTCGACAAGTTCTGCAATTGTAATCTGTTCGGTGCCAGATCACTGTTGTATTGATATTGACGCCCGAGAAGATTCGGCCAACTCTCTCCAGCTAAGGATGTGGGTCCTCCCAAGCCCCATGTACCATTCCAAAGACGCTCCCTCCAGACTGTCTTGGAAGCAATGCATTAGCAGCTTTTCATCCTTGGAGTACGCAGACATTTTTCTAAAGTATGCTCGGATGTGTACTCTAGGACAGGTCGTCCCTTTGTACTTGACAAACTCCGGTATCTTTAATTTGGGAGGAATCCTGACTCCAGGGACTAGGCCAAGATCTGACATATCGAGACCCAGAGAGTTTTGATTCTCGAAAGATTTCATCTTCTCCTCAATTAGTTTGAACCTTCTGTCAGCTTCGGTAGGCATTTCACCACCAAAATCTCTTACTGAGAAGATTTCATCCTGCCTGTCTTCAATCAACTGCTGATTCAGATTACTGTTCATAGCACCATTAGCTTCAAGCCCATACATGTTACCAAGGCCAATATTGCAAACACTACCATTCCCAGTCTGGCCATTGCCTCCCCCAACATTGCCATTGATTTCTACGTTTCCGTTGCCAACACCACTTGTGTTCCCATTTCCAGTAACATTGCCATTGCCATTCCCACCAGCATTGGGGATGACCAAAGTGAGTATAGACCTCTCAGGATGCTGAGTCTCAACATGGGGAGGATTGGTGTCAGCCCCATTATGCAACACACCATCATTGTCAACTTGTGCAATCAAGGGCTGCACTAAGGTCTGGAGTTGTTCTTGTCCCTTAGCAACGTTCTGCATGACCTCCATGAACTGAGCCATCCTATCTCTCATTTCCTGCATTTCTGCCTGCATCTGGTCCATAGTCAACTTCTGTCTTCTCTACAAGTTAATGTCTCTAATTCTGAAGAAAAACCAGATCAGGATAACAAAACCCAGTCTCGGACACCCGCTATACAAATGAAATGCAAATGCCATGCAATGAAATATGAAATGCAACAAACATAGGATCAAGGTTGTTGTGCTGTTGACGGAGATGAAAAAGTGCTTCGCTTTGGCGAGAACATAGCACTGACATTAGGACCCTTTGCATCAAGAACACAGGTTCACCATAAAGAAAACCGGGTAGTCTGAAAGCCAAAGTTTCCTGCACAACCCAATTCCACTCACAGGTATGGACCTATCCACTGACAAGGTTTGACATCCTATGCGTTCATCAGTGTCACAGACTTTCAAGAAATGATGATACGTTCACCATTTCTGGTTTGGCATCATCACCTCCCGAAGAGGCCTCACTTAGCTGAATCCCAAATGATCGGTTCCCAGAGTCAAAAATTCCCATATCCAAAATTCCTTCGAGCCCAAAGGGCCAGAAAGAAAATCATTAAAGAGAATCTCGTCTGAGCGCAAATTTCATGGCTAGCTGGTGCATGCAAAGCATACAGGCTCACCATTAATCTCCACTTCTAATGCTAAGTCTATACCCAAGCCTGGGTCTGGATTATCTCTCAATGGAACAATCCCTCCCTACAGCACAGCAATAATAAATCATGCGAAAAGTAAAATGCGGAAAGCAAATAAAGATAAAGCACATATTTACACACCCAAAAATAAACAAACAAGCGCTAGGATTGACTCGCATAGGGGATATTTCTGTCCCTAGCAGAGTCGCCGGCTGTCACTACTGCGAAAATCGAGGCCGGCAATGACAGAAGAGTCTCCACCGTGCGTTATTTATCCCAAGAGAGGGAAAGGAAACGCTCAGAGAAAACCTAACGAAAAGAGGGATAAGATTGGTCATCACAACCAAATCTCGGACTCGGGAGTCGGTTACGCAAGGGGAAGGTATTAGCACCCCTCACGTCCGTCGTACTCGACGGGATCCACGCTTGTTGTCTATCTAAAGGGTGATTAAAACTATCTAACTACAGGTTTAAGGACAAAAGAAAAAGAAGTGACTCGGCAAAGCAACGGTGCTTTGTGCCTACGTATCTCATCTGAAGTGAGAAGTCAGAGTCAACATAGTTCGGCTAACTACGGGTGAAAGGGGGAGGTTGCTTTCCAAGACATCGCGTCTTGTGCCTACGTACTTTCATCTGGTGTGAAAGATCAGAGCAAACGTAGTTCAGGCTAAAAGGGAACACAGCTTTGTTCAACTGTTTTACCCGAGTAGGGTTAACAATCAGTTCTAGCAGTTTGGTGTATGCAGCTCGACCATTGTAGACTTAGGCGTTACCGTTTGCGATAGAACCAAGAGTTAACAAAACTCTCCTTATGAAAATGATTTTCCAAGATTAAAGGCCCCAAAGGGTAAAAAAGAAGTTTGAATGATTTGTTTTGTGTTTTTTAGAGAAGAAGTGTTTTTGATTTGTTTGCAATTCATATCGCACTAGAGACTATGACTTAGGGGTGAATGTATCGCATATCACCCAAAGGGTGCTATACTAAACATCCAAGCCATTGAAGAGAAACACCTCAACAACCCTTTCCCAAGTGCTTAAGGCTCGTAACACACAATAATCATTAACCTTTATTAGGTGTTTTATGATTGTTTTGAGATGAGAAGAGAAAAGACACACTAAAGGGGGACTAAACCAAACCTAAAGTTGTCATGCAACGGTGATCCTAAGATTGAGGTAAAGGGAAACTTCCTAATGTTATCATGCAAAGGACTGGACACCTAATGTCTCTCCTACTCCCATCCTAAACGGAGGGACTAGGAATCCTAGGGGGATCATGGCACATGGCCAAGTAAACACTAAATAATTCACTCACAAGTGAAATGAAAAAGAAAAGGAAATGATAAAATAAAATGGAAGAGAAAACACATTAATTTGTTAATTCAAAATAAAATGAAAATGAAAATGAAGATTAAAATAAAAAGAAGAAAAATAATTTATCACGCTAAAATATTAAGAAATGAATTTTTGGGTTTTTAGACATTTAAAACTAATTCAAAAATAAATAAAACAAAAGAAGAAGAAAATAAAATAAAATAAAAAGAAAGCAAGATAAAATAGCACACTAAAATAATAAAACAAATTTTTTTGGTTTTTAGATATTTAAGACTATAAAATAAAAAAAAATAAGAAAAGAAATAAAATAAAATGAAAAGAAAATGATATAAATAAATAAACAAGTGGCTAAAAAAAAGAAAGGAAGCTGTCATAACGGTTTGAACCCTTGACCTCAAGGCTGCAGGCTCAAAACTAAACCATCCCAGCCAGCACGCACGTGTGATGAGAGATGGAAAAGGAAGAATAAATATAAAAACATGGAAAATAATAGAAAGAAACAGCAAAAATGCCCCAGCAGGGCTCAAACCGGGGTTTTCATGGTAAGGCAAGGCGTTTAATCACTAGGGTGGCGATACATCTGTGTATTAATGCCACCCTATAAATACCTAAGCCTCAAGGTGCGTGAATTCTGGGCAAAAACAAAGCAAGCCAAAGCACAAAATAACCAAAACGCGTTTTCGACACAACTCTCTCAAAACTCCACCAAATTCAGTGAAACAAAAGTCTATCTCACTCAATTTTTCATGAGGAAGATGATGGTGCTATCCATTTTTTTGAGATGATGCACGTACAGTAAAACTCGAATGCACATGCCATGATGAACTTTGAAACGCATTTTGCAACTCCATGGACCAAAACAGATGCATCTAGAGTAAATAAGGATCTGAGCATGTTTGAAATGTATTACTCATGGATTAAATTAAATGGAAGAACTCAATTTCTTAATAAATCAAGAAGTGGCCATCAAGTTGCACATTGGTGAAGTTATGTTTAAAAAGTACCTTGTGCCTAAACAAAGCTAAAACAAAATGATTTGTGGCAGCAACTACTACCAATCTAAAATGCAATAGGTTATGAACTTACACACATAGATTGCAACAGTTCAAGATGGAGCTTGATAATGTTAGAAGCTAACAGACCTCAAAACAAGGAAATGACAGGATCAATGCACCAAATCAAACACTAATGATCTTGACAACATCATAAACTTATGCAGAAACTTTCACTTCATATTAACTCAACTAGACAAACAAGTTATGAGTCTGACCTATACCAAGTTAAAAGGCCAATGGGAATCTTGATGAGAATTTTACAAACCTTCCAACAATTTGTGGACAGCAAACACAGTATGACATCAACATCTCATTATGCCATCAATGTTTGAAACTTAGACTTGGCATGAGTTCAAACAGCCATACATGACAACAATAACTTGGTCATCAATCTCAGTTCCAAATAATCCCCTTAAACAGAAACCACAGCATAAACCAACTTCTAATATGATAAGCCAAATTTAGCAGCCATAGTCATAAGCTGATATTACAATGCCAAAACCAAACTTCACAAACTGTTTTAGTAGTACACCACAATCAAACTTATTAAAACAATAAAACTAACAAACATTATTAAAAAGACCAACAAAAAACAATCTGCCATGAGTTTGTAAAAACTCAACAATGTCAAAGCATCATTGCAAGCTATGGTATCTAGAACAAACAGGCTTTAGCTTGGAGGAGACAAACTTGACAGTAATAGAACATATGCATATGAACTAGGCAGTTTAAGACAACATGGAACCAATCTAAACATTACAATGTTTAAACTTGTTCAGCATGCCAGATCCAAACATACATGAGGCTTGAATTGTATTTTGAAGATCCTAGATCAACCTAGCTGTAGTCTCATACAAGTAAGGGGTTGTTCCAACTCTAAATACAAAAGTTGTGATGAGTTTCAAAGGAAAAGTTAGTTCCTCAAAAGAATTACAATGTGGTTGTTAAGCTGCAAATGGTGAAATGGTTTATAATGGACTTTGTATCCAACAATGCTAAAGCAATGATCTATGACAGCAACCAACTTATCAATCCAAACTACCAAATCTTATGAACTAATGGTGTAGTACCAGTTCTTTGTACTAAAACAAAGCATAAGGGTAGCATCCAACATCCAACGCACTTAATCTCAGTAAACCTTACAATGCCAAAAGTGAACTTTGATGGAAACAAAAGCTGGACTTTACCACAGTGGTAGATAGTTCATAAATAAAGTATCCATGAAAAATGAATATGCAGATTTAACAGGCCTAGAGTAACATCTCTATCCTCCTACAGGCACACAAGAAAGGTACCTACAAAGGCTCCTACCAAGTACTAAACTCCTAGACTGTCCAAGACTTGCCTCTATGATTTAGCCAATCCTAAAGTACTACAAGTCCATGACTTGATGACAACAACCAATTTTCCCACCTCATGACAATATCAGTTTTGATCCTCAATCTCACGCATTAATTTCAAAAACTAGATTAGATGAAGGCTCTTCAAACTGTTAAAGCAAAAATCACACCACACCTCAGCATGAGCACAAAATTAAACAGCCAGCCACTAGGAGTTGATGAACTTATACTTCAATAATACAATTGTGAATCTAACCAATCATAAAGGACATGTCCAACACTAGTGGAATCAATGCAAAACAGATCCCAACATTAAGCATGACAAAGTTCAAATAAAACCTCTTCAATACTAATGCCAACAGGTTTTGGTGGTGGTTTCTCATGGTGAGGATCTAAAGCAGCGCTACACCAACCTAGACCAATACTGATCAACAGAAAGCTGAGAAACAAGACTAGGCATGAGTTTACACAACCAAGCAGTACTTGAGACACTCAAATTACACTCTCACTGGCTGTACTAAAAAAGTCCACAAACCTCATGACCAAAAAACTGGTTCTTCATCTCTGCTTCAAACCAACATTCTTAGGTGGCAACCACAACAATAACCAATTCCCTTATCATGAGAACTAAACTGATAGCAACTAAACTAAGTTGATAAATTCAGCTCTCAAACACTAACATTGATAGCAGAACCTGACCTGAGCATGCCAAAAACCAACTTGAACCAATCAACTAAAACCTAAACAGCCTAAAACCATAATCCAGAGGTAAAGCACTAGCACTAGGCAACAACAAAATTCTGATATTACCATGCCAAACATCTGCAAATTCCATAAATGTCAATGACAATTTTGGTTATTACAATGCACTCATCAAACACTAAGTCCTCCTTTTGTTCTTTAAAGACAGTCACCATAATCAACAGATTTTAGATAAGGGTAATCATCAATTAATGGCAAGGTAAAAAGGGTGTGGATGGAATCAAACTTAAACCAGAAAAGTCTAATAGCATGACTGTAGGTTCAAGACATAACTATGTTCTACAAGTCTAAAAATTAATGGTAATAGCATAACTGAACTTAAGCAAGAAGGACTTGGTTTTAGCAGCAGCAAGGCACACTTGTTTCAATCACTATGCCTTAAGCCCAAGTCCCAAATAGACATTCACAAATCCAACAGCACCCTCAAGACAGCATAGTCACAAACCAACCGTCAAAGACATTTACAGCCTACAGCAGTTGGAGAATTTGAACCCAAAAGGCTTGATAGAACCAAAGCAGATTTCTATGAAAGCAACCTCCCCTTTACTTCACTGTATTGGCAAAGAAAAACCAACGGAAGCCTGAACCCTCAAGTTCATTATCTTGCTAAAACCTAACCCATTCACTAATGGTTAACAAGCAGCCAGAATTCCACACAAACTCTTTCAACCAACCACACAAACAGACTGTCTGCACGGACCTAAACAGAATTGGGGGCACACATTAGTTTTGAACTTCCATGATAACTCTCACTCTAATGATGAATTTATGCACCTTCCAAATGCTACAGCTGATCCAAATACACTAAGTTGAGTTCACAACAAAAAGTAACATTGCTGAGATCAGAGTACTGAACCTAGGCCTGAAGTCAATCTCTAAGAAAAACAAACTAACCACTAGGTAAAACCAAAATAAGCTTAATGGCACCCCAAACAAAAGAGTCAACATAACTCAATGGTAAGACAACATGGATACAGATCCATACACACATAGCTAGCAGTAGCCTCCAAAGAAGACAGTCATAAAAATCACATCATATGCAAGCTAGACAGATCCAGTATCATCATCATTTAAAGTAACCCTAAACAAGATAATGTTGAGCAACAAACAGATAACTTAACTCAATGCATATTTCTCACACAAACAGCTTGCAAATCCACATAGCAACATTGTACATCCAACAACAGTAGGCTTGTCATCACAATAATAAAGTAATATTTCAAAAGAGAGTTAACCAACTCCAAGAATACACAAACTCAAACATGTTTTGATGACACTGATGCATATATAATAGAGTGTTTAGAAATACTTACCTCTTGCAAACTCCAAAGTAAGCTAACAGCAGACACACAGTACCTCCTTTGAGCTTTCTTCTTTTTCAACAACAAGTGACTTTTTATATACGAAGTTTTGGACTGGTTTAAAGGTTTGAACACCTTCCAAAGGTCATTTGTGGGTTGTGTGGACGATTTTTTTGAGGTGATTGGTTGGTTGAAGGGGCTGCTGGTATGTAGTTTTCAACAGGCAGTTTTTTTTTAGGTTTTGGAAGGTTTGGAAAATGGTTCACAAACTCTGGCTTCTCTTGCAATAATGGAGGCTAGGGTTTGTGTGAACTGATGCTTAGCTTAAATACTGAATGAAAATCAGGTTTAGAGGGCAAGAAAATAAATGGGCAGATTTCATCCCTATGGTCCTCTTTTGAATCAATGGTGGATGCAGAAATTGTGTTGCAGCTGCTGCATCAGTTGCTTTCCTGGTCAGCTTGCAACAGCATGGATAAGACATTGGGCTGTGTTGATTTTGGCTCATAGCTCATTTGGGCAATTATTTGAAAATGAACAAAATGGCAAAAAAAAAAGGTATTAAGCTGGTTTTGGCAAAACTTGGTAGCAACAAAAACAGCCTCCCATGCGCATGGGAGAGTGTGAAGGCTGATGAACAAAAGCAAAACAACAAAACCATCTTTCATTCTTTGGCAAAAATGTTCAATATACCAACTCTGATCAATGATAACTTTCTGCTCACAAATCCAATTACTTTGATATTGGACTCAAATGAAAGAGGGCATGAAGTAGAACAAATTTCATGTTGGAGTTATCTTGATTTGAGGATTGGAAGATCATGAAATTTGTGGTTGAAAATCGTGGCAAGCAAACTGCTCATGAATAACTTAGAAAAAATTCTAAGTTATGAAATTGGCTTATTTGTTTCCCAACTTTGCACATCCATAACTTGAGCTTCTCAAATCCAATTGAGGACTTCTTGTAGTCTTTGGAAATCTTGGAACACACTCTAGAACTTTCATTTGGGATAAATTTTCATTTGACATCAAGAAAGTGATGAAAATTGGCTTGCAAAGTGGTACAAAAATCTGCCCAAACTTAACAACTTTTGAAATCATTGAAATCTCCAACTTTGATTGATCATAACTTGAGCTCCAAATATCATATGATCATGAATTGGTACTCAAAAGAAAGATTGAGATACAAGGAACGACTTTTATGTTGGCCAAAGGTTCATTTGAAACCTTGATCATGAAGAAAAATGGCTTTGAAAATGGTTGTTCCAAACATAAAACTTTCCAAAAATGAAAAGTTTCTAAAACCCTAATTCCCAAAATGGCAACTTTCAACAACCTTTGATTTTTCATGATTCCCTTGACTTTTCTTGATCAAATTCCACCAATTGGTCATATTGAAATTAAGGATCATGATCTTGACCTCAAAAAGTCAGGAGTTGACTTTTTTCACTGCACAGTTGACTTTTTGCAAACTTCCTGATTTTTAATTGACTGATCAACTGAAGTTCTTCTGATTAAAATTGATGGTCCTACTCTCATTCCCAAACACCTTAGGACATATGGAGGGTCATGGAAACAAGTTTGCTTCAAGAAGCAAGTTTTAACCCGATTAAAATTTAAACCCTAATTCCAACTCTTTATGCCTAGGCATTGTTTATATGAACTGAGTAACCATTCCACTTCACTATAACCTCTGAGGTATCCAATTGTCATACCCCAAATTTGTCCTACCTTTTGCAAAATTTTTATTAGCCCGACTTTATTTTTCAATTTGCATTGCTTGTACAGTTTAACGTATTTTTCACTTTTTTTTTGTCCAATAAATTTGTGACACGTGGCATTGTTTATTTTATTTTATTTATTATTGTTTTTGTTTTATAATTTGATTTTTTATAATATGTAAGTATAATATAGTTTTAATATTTATTAATTGATTAGTTTAGATTAGGATAGAATTAGAATTACTTAATTATAATTAGATATTAAAATTTTAATTAGGAATTGAGTTAATTAATAGATTTTAGATTAGATTAAATTAATTTAGAGATTTATAATTGTTAATATAATTAGAATTATAAAATGGGTTTGTTAATTTAATTTATTGTTCAGAAAAATTAAAAGAAAAATAAAAAAGAATTAAAAGAAAAGAACACGGTTGGTTGAGTTTGAAATTAGGGTTATGGATTGAGGATTATAAATATGGAACCCTACACTGTTCACCGAGAGACAGAAGAACCTGGCCGCCCCCCATTTCTGAAATCCCTAAATTCCCAAAACGCACACAGCCGCCAAACCCTAAAATTTCCCCAATCTCAAAACCCAATCTGCCTCCACTCCCTTTTCATCATCTAGTCGCCGAACCACCATCCATTCTTTACACCCAGCCGCCTCCGCCGCGAGTTTCTCCTCTTCATACCATAACCATCATCTTCTTCGTTGAACCCCATTTTTTTTCTTCCCGTCACAGCCGAAAAACCCTTTGTTTTCCTTCTTCTCCACCATTTTCTCAACCGGCATCACTACACCATCTCTTCGCCTTCATCTTCACAAACCTACCTACACCTCTGAACCACGAATAAGCCCTTGTAACGCCATCCATGATTGCACCGCCGTTTTGAAACGAAATCAACAGATATGTTGTGAACATTAGCAACAATTTCAGAAGATCTGGTTCACTCCAATTCAGAACCACAACGGTGTTCTGCAATCCCACTCGACATCGCCAACATCAATAACCGTGGATACAACAACAAGTGGCTCAGTGTTTCAGCGACGCAATGACGATACGAGTTCATTACGAAAGGGATGTGTTTTCGTCAAACTTGTTTGGTAGCAGCAACACTACAATCATTCTTCGACAATGATTCGAGCGGTTGGTAACACTTCAATCTAATACATAATATGTTGTTATTCTGTAGTCCGAGTTCAATGCCAATAGCATACATGTTGTCTCTGATTTGTTGGACTATATAGGTCAATGATGCATTGATTTGTTTTTCTTTCTGGTTAAGTTTATCTCCAGATTTTGGTGCTTAATGTTTAATTTTTGCTTAACGTTTCATGTTGAATGCTTTTGAACGCGTTGTTTCTTGCGGTAATCTTTTTTCAAACCAAGTCTTCATGTTATGCAAATTGTTGTTGTTTCAGTGTCAATTGTAGATCTTATTTTGTCAAGATGTTATCGTGTGGCTTAATAGCATTATGTGCATTCTATTGCCATTGAAATCACAACTTTTGGTACTGCCAGACTAAGTGCAGTTGCTGGCTGTTGTTGCCTGTTGTATTTTCTTCCGCAAATAAATATTGGCTGCCGCATATATGTTGCTTGTTACTACTACATACATAATTATTCTGCAAAATGCATTGTCGTACCTGCCGCAATATTTCATTTCTGGTTCATGAATATCGATACGTTAATAAAACACGATGACTTTCGGTTACGGTTGTTTACTTCATATGCTAGCTGTTTCGGTCCTACTGCATTGTTAACTTGTTTCTCTAGGATGTTGATTATGTTATTACTGTTGATTGTAGTATTTCTCATCTTCATTTTTCTTTTAAAGTGGCAACAGTAAGTTTCAATAAGATTTTGCATTTTCATATTGTGATTAGATGCTATAATAAATGTTGATACTTAGCTCATGTTCTCTTTCTTGTCGAGATAATATGATTAAATTTGACATGGTGTATGTTGATAATATTCTTCTAATGTATTAATTATAATGTATAATATGTTACTGTTCTTCCGGAAAGCATACTGCATAATTTTTTTTTCATGGCTAGAAATTTTACAAAGTTAATTCTTTTATCATTTCAAGTTACAATGGTCTGTGACAATAATTGGTAATTTCTAAGTGACATCATGGAGAAACCAATTAGTAAAAAGAGTACAAGTTTATTACATAATATATATTAAGCCAATTTAAACCTTTTTTCTTTATTGCTATTATTTTTATAATCAGTATTATTGCTAATTGAAATTTGGTTTGAAATCTACAATGAAAAGTTCCGTGATGCTTGTTAGAATTAATCAGTTTAGTTCTAATATTAATTACCATTTTGATGGTGATTTTTAATTAGACTTCTTGCTCAGTAAAGCTTATTAGACTTCTGTTGTTACTTCTTGATAATTCTAGTCTATTAAAGTAAAATTAATTGTTTTGTTTCAAAACAACTTTAATTTCTTATTAGTGTTAATTTTTTTTAGAAATATTAGGACACTTTCATGAATGCTATGTAAATTTCAAAACAACTTTATCTTATTTTCTCAATTAATTGGATCAATTTTTTTTATTATTCCCATTTGAATCAATGTATCCCAACTCCTACAAAATGTAATATTTTTATCGCTTTTGTATTGTTTATGCTTCAAAACTATTTTCAAAATAAATTCTCGATTAGTCAAGCCATTTTACACCCTTGTAAGTCGAGTGCTTTCAAAGCCTCGCCATCAACCTTTGATCACAATAAACAACATTTTAAAGCTTAATCTTGGGCTTCCTTACAGTGATACCTATTTGATCAATTATTTCTAGTTGGTCACTTAAAAGACTAGCCCACTTTGCTAGTGCACACGTTAAAACTCAATTTCAAACCTCGATTCATAACGAGCACTTTCTCAAATCAAATTAAAATACTTGATAATTACTTAAACACAATTTCAATAAAGGATGAAAAAGAGAGAGCTCCAAGTCTTTGGTTCACTCTCCCAATTGTTTGGGTCCGAGAAGTCTTTCTTAAGCTCGAACAATTGTATCCTAAAAAATGATATACGAATTCAAACCTATTTTTTCTAAACACTTAGGATGAAAAAGAGAGAGCTCCAAGTCTTTGGTTTACTCTCCCGATTACTTAAGGTCCAAGAAGTCTTTCTTGAGCTTTGAGTAATTGTCATCCGATTAATACACCCTAATATTATTAAACATCTTTCATAATATTAGATGAGAAAAGGAGAGAGTTCCAAGTCTTTGGTTCACTCTTCTGATTATTTAAGGTCCGAGAAGTCTTTCTTAAGCTTCGAGTAATCCTCATCCGTTAAAATACTTTTACCACATCCCATCGTTCAAAGTCTTCCAAACACAACCACTCTTTGGGATGAAAAAGAGAGAGCTCCAAGTCTTTGGTTCACTCTCCCGATTACTTAGGGACTGAGGAGTCTTTCTCGAGCTTCGAGTAATCGTCATCCGATTAACCCACTTGAACCACATCTTATCATTTTGCAATTGAGGTTGAAAAAGAGAGAGTTCCAAGTCTTTGGTTCACTCTCCCGATTACTTGGGTCCGAGAAGTCTTTCTTAAGCTTCAGGTAATCGTCACCTCTAGCTAAACATCCAATACATCAAACCTAACCTCGTTGTCTCGCCCCGTGTGACCAATACCCTAAAACCTATTCAAATTTATCCTCTTTTCCAAACCGAAATACTTAACAAATCAAACTCTTTATTCCTTGCCCTCGTGCGATCCACAACTCTTCTCCAAGGACATTATTTAGTCCATTCTTCCGCGCATAACAAACTCGTGCTTCAGCCTCCCCTAGTGAGCAGACAAGCCAATGTTTAGCAGTTGGAATGTGACCTAAACTCTCGTTCAACTCATACCCACCTTTTACCAAGAACATTGTTTAGTCCCTTCTTCCGCGCATAACAAACTCGTGCTTCAGCCTCCCCTAGCGAGCAGACAAGCCAATGTTTAGCAGTTAGAATGCGACCTAAATTCTCGTTCATTCCAAACACAAACCTTTTAGCAAACCGTAGGCCGAACTACGGCTGCTCTGATCTCTCATATCTGTTGAGAGTACATAGGCATAGGATTGCGATAATCCTAGCGAGCACATTGTTGCACCCTAAAATTTGCTCAACCTTATTCCTTGGATTTATGTTTCATTATCATTAGCATTTGCATATAGAGTCATGTACATAGACTAACCATCTGCATAGCATAAGCATAGCAAGTCATTCAACAGGGGACCAATCATTATTTTCATCTCTAGAGGCCTAGCAAGAGGTTATTATTCCAATTCAATCTCATTCAAGTCATCAGGAAAGAATTTGAAAGCAAAGAGTTCAGCAGATCAAGCCTTGAGTCTATCTTCTAGCTGAGGGTATCTGAGGATCAACAAGAGGGTTGTGAGCTGTGAAGTGAGAGCATGGAGGGCATCTAGACATCTTGAGAGACTTATAAAGTCATTTGGAGAAGAAAGCAAGTCATTGATGAAGGCACAAGAGCTACAGTTGAAGACAGTCAACTAGGGTTTCATCTGGGTCAACCCTAGGTCAACCCTAGGTCAATTGACTGACTTAAGAGGGCATTCAAGTCTATTGGAGAGATGTGGGGATCAACATTTGACATATGAAGAAGGATATGGAGATATGACAAGGAGAATTCAAGAGAAATCAAGGAGAAGAGGAGTTACTAAATTAGGGTTTCTCTGTAAAATCCCCTAGTTTAGGTCAAATTTCCAAGCAAGATAAGTCAAAATGCTAGCTTCAAATGGCTTCTTGGCCAACATGAAACTTGTAGAGGATCTCAAGACCTTTAATTTGAGTGGTGGAAGACCTCAAGGAGATTTATAGAACTCAAGTTATGGTCCTTACAAGTTACAGGTCATCTGGGGTGTCTGAATTTTTGTCTGTGAAAGTGACTTGACTTCCAAGCTAGTTTTACCCCTCAAGGAGATTTCAAATGAATTCTTGGTCAACATAAGAATTGTTCCTCATTGTCTTAGCTTTCTAGAATGGTATGGCATGCCTTCATATGATGTGGAGAACTCAACTTATGGTCTTGACAAGCAAAGGGTATTTTGGGCATTTGTGAATTACAGGTCATTTTAACCTATACCTAAAACTCATACAAGGAGGCCTCAAATGGAAAAACTTACAACATCAAACTTGCTCCAAATGGGATTTTAAGTCTAGAAAGAAGGTCACAAGTTATTGGAGAAGCTCATAGCATGATGTTACATAATTGGTCAAAATGTGAACTAAAAAGGCTTATAAAGTGAATAATTTCAAAGTGAAAAATGGTTTGGGAGATTTACAAGTCCAAATGGAGACTTCCAATATATGATTTTGAATGGAAAAACAATTCTAAGAACAATGGTTCACACACTTTTTTGAGTTTAGAAGGAAAAAAGAAAGTTATCCATGGTTGCTTGCCTTTTAAGAAACATAATCCAAATGAGCCAAAGTTAGAAAACAAGGGAATGTGCAAGATGGATCTAGAATGTACCATTGGGGTCTATATAAGCATGAAAGGAGAATTTGGCAAGGGTTGGCCTCATTTGCACCAAGAATTCCACAAATTTTTCTCATACTTTCTCATTGAGTTTTCATTCCAATTCTCCAAAATCTTCATCAATCTTCCTCAAAATCAATCCAATCCTATTCAATATTCATCATAGATCAGAATTGAAGCAAGGATCAAGTGATTATCATCCATTTTCGAGTGCTTTTCTCAAGAACATCAAAATCACAATCTCAAGTGGATAGCATAATTCTGGCCAAGTCTCATCCAAAGCTTGCATACAGAATCAAGTTCATCAAGGATTGATCAAGATTCAACACTTAGAAGCTTCAGATCCACATCTTCTATAGCTGTTTTCAAGCTTTTGCACTAGGTAAGTTTTCATTCGATTTGCTTGATTCAGTTAGTTAGGCATGTTGTTGTTAGTTTAGATGCAATCTAGGTGGTTAGGAGAACAGTTAGGATGAATTTGGAGAGGATTGGTGATGGTTGTTAACAGGTGCAACAAACTGTTAGGGTTTAAATCTCTTAGGTCAGGGCATCATAATTGTAGCTTGATAGCGCAGGTTGATTACCATTAGCTGTAGGTTAGTTTAGTGTAAGTTTGAGGGGGAACTATCATGATGCATATCAGTGTAATTCTATGGTGATCAGAACTTGGTGCCATCGGGTTGAAGGATATATGGACTTTCAGACTGAATTGAATCCACAGGATTGTAGAGGGAGAGATTTAGCATGATTTTCACGTTTACATCGTGTGGATTGGTTGCCTGTAGAGTGAGAACAGAGGGATGGAAGATTGCTCGTGCATGGCCATTCATGGAGGTTGAAACCCTAGGTTCAGAACCATTGGGGAAGACATAATCTGAGCCATCCATTTCGCGTGTGACCTTTGACTTGGAGGGAGATCTTGTGGCTCACATTCAATCTGATTTGTGGAGGGAATTGACCTGGGTGCCAAAACGCACCGTTTCATTAATTGAAACGGGCGGGCCTCAGGATGTTATGCTATCCCCACCCCCAGCTTTCAGGCCCAAACCAATTGCAACGTGATTTCCATTCTATTCTCACCCCCCAGCGTATGTTTTTATTGTCTCTAATTCTGAGTAATTCTGGGCCTTGGTAAAAGCGCTAATTGCACCCCCCACTGTGTGGCCCATCCTGATTTGAACTGGGGCGAATTGATATTCTAACCCCCCTCCCTCATTTTAATTCAATTTTATTTTCTTAATTCCATTTTAATTTTTACCAATTTCATAAATTCATAACTAATTCATAAAAAATGCATTTTAATCCATTCTTTTTACCATATTTTCTTTAGGATGTCTAGAATATTATAGAAAAATAAAATTGCGTTTTTATTTTTATTTCATATTTCTTCCATATTTTCTAAATAAATGTCATATTAAATAGTTTCATTTCATGCATCATTTTAATAATTTTTGTTCTCTTACATGCTTTAATATTTTTTGGTCATTCTTTTTAGATTGTTTAGATGAGATATTCAACTTGTAGAAACATTTTGGTTCCCATTTTTAGGAATTAATT
>CAWUDS030001354.1:0-38591 GCA_963859935.3 Lathyrus sativus
CTTGATATCGAACATAATGAATGTTAAGATCTTTGAAGAATGTTAAAGGATACGAAAAATCTTTATAAAAAACTTTTTCAAGATGCTCTCTTTTTGCATAAAAAAAAATTCGCTCAAAAAAAACGCTAAAAGATTTGAATCGTAAATGAGAGGATTTAGTACGTAGAAAAACGAAGATAGATTCATATTCACATACATAAAAATTATGGAGGAACAAGAATAATCTTGGATTACTTTTTGAAAAAGTAGAAATCCATTTTCTGGTAGTAATAAAACTATTCCAATTACAAAAATTATAAAGAAACAGCCTTAATAAATGAAAAAAAAGGGGCATCTTTCACCCAATATCGAAGGATTTGAACTAAGATTTCCAGATGGATAGGATAGGGTATTCGTATATCTGACACATAATTTAAATATGTAAATTTATCTTCCAAAAAGGGAAAAATGGAATGAATTGATCTCAAATTTTTATAAGATTGGAGGATTTCTGCCTCCTCTAAGGAGGAGCTTAATTGTCGCAAAAATGGAATTTCCACGACGATGGCAAACCCCTCTGATATTATTTGAGAATCCAAATTCTTATTATATCCCCAAAATCGATTTTTGTTAGAATCATTAGCCGAAATGATTAAATGATTCTGTTGATACATTCGAGTAATTAACCGTTTTACAATTAGTAAACTATATTTATGTCATAACCTACATTTTCAAAAAAATGGATCTATTCAAATTATGACTATAAGCAAGTCCATAAATATACTCCCTAAAAAGAAGTGGGTATAGGAAGTCCTGTTGGCGAGATCTAGCTCGTTCTAAATATACTTTATATTCCTTCATTTTCTAAATTTGATTTGGTCAAAGATTCATTGGATTATGAAATGATACATAGTGCGATACAGTCAAAACAAGGTATTCTAGATCTATATTCGAATTGAAAAAAAAAACAAATATGAAGCGATACCTAGAAAACGAGTTAAAACCCATTAATGGACTATCTCCCCTCGCTTGTTCCTTCTCATTTTTCTAGGACAAACAAGCTAGTTAGAAATCCTTTATTTTTTGGACCAATCGCTCTTTTGATTTTGGAAAAAAATCAGATCTTTATCAATATACTCTTTCTTCTACACATTTATTGCTACCCCATAAAATAATGGGGAATAGCTAATAATTAGGACTCATAACAAAAATCGTTAATCCATCATTCGTAGGAAAAACTTTTTCCACAGCAAGCACTAATTCTTTTTAACGTATAATTAGATGTGGTAATCATTCAAATCAAAAATGAAAGCTCGTTGCTTTTTGTTTCCCTATAATTGGAGCAGCTAAGCTCTATCCCTTTATTAATTAAACCCAACGGAATTCATTTGTTCGGAGCCAACAATTCAAAGAAAAATATTGGTCGGATCAAATATGAATGAAAAATTTTTAGAATTCACCGTTGATACGACATGCTGCTTTTTCCATTCATTCCTTTCTGGATCAGTCGTGGTCTTACAAACCCTACCGATGGTAGGGATGAACCAATTAGTTCATAGAAATGTGTAAAAAATGGAGTCGCACTTAAAAGCCGAGTACTCTACCATTGAGTTAGCAACCCTAATCCAATTACAAACAAGAATGTCTATATCCAATCGCAATAAAAAAAGATGCAATTCTATAAATAATAGAATCAAATGTTACATATTATGTTACATATTACATTAAATTACAATGAATGACATTAAATTACAATGAAAGAAAAAAAAAATACAACGAATCCACCATTTGATGAAGTAAAAAACCTATCTGACATGAGTCAATCGATCCATTTATTCACGATCGGATTATATTGGTTTGATACACTGTTGTCAATATTAATAGAAAATACTTCTATTTTAATTCATTATATTCCAAATCAAAAAAGAATAATGAACTAGAAAAAAATCTATCAATCCGAAAGATCCATAGGATTCATTTATAGATACAACAAGTATTCTGTACAGTATTCGGCTCAATCCTTTTAGTAAAAGATTGGGCCGAGTTTAATGGAAATTAATAGAACGAATTATTATTACTGGATTACAAAGTATCCATTGCTGGGAATTCAAATTTGATTTCCTTCCAGACTTCACAAGCAGCAGCTAATTCAGGACTCCATTTGCAAGCTTGACGGATAATTGCATTACCCTCGCGAGCAAGATCACGTCCCTCATTCCGAGCTTGTACACATGCTTCCAGAGCTACTCGATTCGCTACGGCACCAGGTGCATTTCCCCAAGGGTGTCCTAAAGTTCCTCCACCGAATTGGAGTACAGAATCATCTCCAAATATCTCGGTCAGAGCAGGCATATGCCAAACGTGAATACCCCCTGAAGCAACAGGGATAACACCTGGTAAAGAAACCCAATCCTGAGTGAAATAAATACCGCGACTTCGATCTTTTTCAATATAATCATCACGTAGTAAATCAACAAAACCTAAAGTAATCTCCCTTTCTCCTTCAAGTTTACCTACTACAGTACCAGCGTGAATATGATCTCCACCAGACAAACGTAAGGCTTTAGCTAATACACGAAAGTGCATACCATGATTTTTTTGTCTATCGATAACTGCATGCATTGCACGGTGGATATGAAGAAGTAGACCATTATCGCGGCAATAGTGAGACAGGGTAGTATTTGCAGTGAATCCACCTGTTAAGTAGTCATGCATTACGATAGGAACGCCCAATTCTCTAGCAAATACAGCTCTTTTTAGCATTTCTTCACATGTACCCGCAGTAGCATTCAAATAATGTCCTTTGATTTCCCCTGTTTCGGCCTGTGATTTATAAATTGCTTCGGCACAAAATAAGAAACGGTCTCTCCAACGCATAAATGGTTGGGAGTTCACATTTTCATCATCTTTGGTAAAATCAAGTCCCCCGCGGAGACATTCATAAACTGCTCTACCATAATTCTTAGCTGATAAACCCAATTTGGGTTTTATAGTACATCCCAATAGGGGACGTCCATACTTGTTCAATTTATCTCTCTCAACTTGGATTCCGTGAGGAGGACCTTGGAAAGTTTTAACATAAGCATTAGGGATTCGCAAATCTTCCAGACGTAGAGCGCGCAAGGCCTTGAACCCAAATACATTACCTACAATGGAGGTAAACATGTTAGTAACAGAACCTTCTTCAAAAAGGTCTAAGGGATAAGCTACATAAGCAATAAATTGATTATCTTCTCCAGGAACAGGCTCGATCTCGTAGCAGCGTCCTTTATAACGATCAAGGCTGGTAAGTCCATCGGTCCACACAGTTGTCCATGTACCAGTGGAAGATTCTGCAGCTACCGCTGCACCTGCTTCTTCAGGCGGAACTCCAGGTTGAGGAGTTACTCGGAATGCTGCCAAGATATCAGTATCTTTGGTTTGATAGTCAGGAGTATAATAAGTCAATTTATAATCTTTAACACCAGCTTTGAACCCAACCTTTGCTTTAGTTTCTGTTTGTGGTGACATAAATCCCCCCCCCCTACAACGCATGAATTAAGAATTGAATTATAGCAACAACAAGGTCTACTCGACATAACTTAAGAGTTAATCAAACCTTTTTACAAATGATCCATCAACTAATATTATCAATTAATCCGAATGGGTCATTGTTAAATTTGACCATGATATTTGATTTGGCAAATACATCATTATTCTATACTCTTTCATATGTATGGCGCAACCCAACCGTTTTTTTTCGAATCTCTTATTTTTTTTTTGAATTTTGGAATATAATTTTCGAATCTAAATAATAAATAAAAAGTATACTCTTGACCTTGACAGTGATATATGTTGTATATGTAAATCCTAGATGTCAAAATCGGCAGAATTTGCCCAATAAAAAGAAAAATCGGTAAAAAGAAATAATATGCTCAGTATAAATCCTATGCTGAGGAAATAAAAAATAAGGACCAATGAGATAGAAAAACAGAATCATAAACAAAGTTCAGGTTGGAATTCCATAGATAATATAGATAGTATTGTCTACAATCTGGATGACTGGGTTGACCTTAAAAATTAAATCATTGAAATTTGAAAACAATTGAATTGATTGGATGGTGAAAATCGATTATTAAATTACATTTATTATTCCATATTTTTTTATTATTAAATATTTTATTAAATATGAATTAATACATTTCATTTGTTATTAAATATTCAAATAATGAACCAATCCACTTGCGTTGTTCTCGAACATTTTTTTCTTAATTTGAATTTTTTTTTTTTTTTTTCAAAAAAAAAAAAGGATATTTTTCAATATGACAATAAATCCTCCCCCTTCTGATACTGAGGTTTCTGCACTTGAAAACAAAAATCTGGGGCGTATTACGCAAATAATCGGTCCGGTACTCGATATAGTTTTTCCACCAGGGAAGATGCCTTATATTTACAACGCTCTGATAGTTCAAGGTCGAGATACGGTTGGCCAACAAATTCGCGTAACTTGTGAAGTACAGCGATTATTAGGAAATAATCGAGCTAGAGCTGTAGCTATGAGTGCTACAGATGGTCTAAAGAGAGGAATGGAAGTGATTGACACAGGAGCTGCTCTAAGTGTTCCAGTCGGCGGAGCAACCCTAGGTCGAATTTTCAACGTGCTTGGAGAACCCATAGATAATTTGGGTCCTGTAGATACTCGCACAACATCTCCTATTCATAGATCTGCGCCTGCCTTTATACAGTTAGATACACAATTATCCATTTTTGAAACAGGAATTAAAGTAGTCGATCTTTTAGCTCCTTATCGCCGTGGCGGAAAAATAGGACTTTTCGGTGGAGCTGGGGTAGGTAAAACAGTACTCATTATGGAATTGATCAATAACATTGCCAAAGCTCATGGAGGTGTATCTGTATTTGGCGGAGTAGGTGAGCGTACTCGTGAGGGAAATGATCTTTATATGGAAATGAAAGAATCCGGAGTAATTAATGAAAAAAATATTGCGGAATCAAAAGTCGCTTTAGTCTATGGTCAAATGAATGAACCCCCCGGAGCTCGTATGAGAGTTGGTTTAACTGCCCTAACTATGGCAGAATATTTCCGAGATGTCAATGAGCAGGACGTCCTTCTATTTATCGACAATATCTTCCGTTTTGTCCAAGCCGGATCCGAAGTATCGGCCTTATTGGGCCGAATGCCTTCCGCTGTGGGTTATCAACCGACCCTGGGTACTGAAATGGGTACTTTACAAGAAAGAATTACTTCTACCAAAGAAGGGTCAATAACTTCTATTCAAGCAGTTTATGTACCTGCAGACGATTTGACCGATCCTGCTCCTGCCACGACATTTGCACATTTGGATGCAACTACTGTACTATCAAGAGGATTAGCTGCCAAAGGTATCTATCCAGCAGTAGATCCTTTAGATTCAACGTCCACCATGCTCCAACCTCGGATCGTCGGTGAAGAACATTATGAAACTGCGCAAAGAGTTAAACAAACGTTACAGCGTTACAAAGAACTTCAGGACATGATATCTATTCTTGGGTTGGACGAAGTATCCGAAGAGGATCGCTTAACCGTAGCAAGAGCACGAAAAATGGAACGTTTCTTATCACAACCTTTTTTCGTAGCAGAAGTATTTACTGGTTCCCCAGGGAAATATGTTGGTCTCGCAGAAACAATTAGAGGATTTCAATTGATTCTTTCTGGAGAATTAGATAGTCTTCCTGAACAAGCCTTTTATTTGGTGGGTAATATCGATGAAGCTACTGCGAAGGCTACGAACTTAACTTAGAAATGGAGAACAAATTCAAGAAATGACTTTCCATCTTTGTGTACTGACCCCCAATCGAATTGTTTGGGATTCAGAAGTGAAAGAAATTATTTTATCTACTAATAGTGGACAAATTGGGGTATTAAAAAATCATGTGCCTATTGCCACAGCTTTAGATATAGGTATTTTGAGAATACGCCTTAAGGACCGATGGTTAACGATGGCTCTGATGGGTGGTTTTGCTAGAATCGGCAATAATGAGATCACTATTTTAGTACCTGATGCAGAAAGGGCTAGTGACATTAATCCACAAGAAGCACAACAAACTCTTAAAATAGCAGAAGCTAACTTAAATAAGGCTGAAGGCAAGAGACAAACAATTGAAGCAAATCTAGCTCTCCGGCGAGCTAAGACACGAGTCGAGGCTATCGTAGAGCCTATCAAGAGGATCTCGTAACAAGTTGGTGCAGCCAAAAAATAGAAAAAAGATAGAAAATTACAATAAAAAAAAATGGTGAGTAGAAAAACTTATTAGATACCGGAATCAATGGTATCTACTAAGTTCTACCAATACCTTACCTACTATTGGATTTGAACCAATGACTCCTGCCGTATGAAAGCAATACTCTAACCACTGAGTTAAGTAGGTCATTTATCATCCTAAATAAAAAAAGTAGCTCTCGATCAGATCAATGGATTATAAATGTTATATTATTTATAAATAATACAAACGCAATATAAATCAAAGAGATTGGATCATGTAATTTAATATTTATCTTGACAAGAATTTATTTATCGAATATGATCAAATCTGTATCAAAAGCACAAGGGCTATAGCTCAGTTAGGTAGAGCACCTCGTTTACACATGCGCCAATGTTTTTTCATAGGAGTCCATCATGTAATTAAAAGAGTTGATCTTAATTGATAAATCAATGTCTTACTCCAGAAAGAAAATTAAGAGAACAATAGCCTGACAAAGGATTTAGACGTCAAATGGAATCCATAATGAGATATTGATAAGGTGAATACTAAAATCTATTCAATGCTAGGCAATGAGGCTAGGGACCTCCAAAAAAATATCTTTTCTTCCTATCTTATGAACTTTAAGGTGTATGAAGTTTCATTTCCTATTTGATATTTTTATTGAAGTAGGTTGATAGAGAGTCCATTTAACTTAAGTTGATCCAGGCCAGAAGCAGACCTACGTCAGAATAACCTTCTTCTTTGAAAAACTTTGGTAGTGCTCTTAGATTTTGATCTAAATAAGAAATCAGAGCACAGGGAGTCATTTCCTTTTTCTTTGTGTAAAGAAAAAAGATGGTAGACTAATTGATATTTCTATCAGTTAATGAAAAAGCCCAATGCAAAAAAAAAAAAATGCACGTTGGGTCTTTAAAACAATTCAAATCATTTTGATAATAATAATAGTTTGATCCGTTTTACCGAGAAGGTCTACGGTTCGAGTCCGTATAGCCCTAATAGTACTACCGATACTACTATATTTAGTATAGTAGTAGTATATGGAATACTAAATACTCCATACTAGTAATACTAGTAGTATAAATATAGTTGAAATACTTTTTGTAATCGAAAGAATGAATCAATTCATTTCTATTTGAATAGATTAATGATATACTAATATTAGTATTAGTATACTCAGATACTAATCTAGAAATAATGTCAACTTTTAAAATGTAAACTTAATAAAATACAAAGCATTTCTATTTAGATTAATGAATCTAATAATTTTGAAATTTAAATTCAAATCGACTAAGAATTAATATGAATCCAGTATATTTTCCACATTCATAGGAGTACATTTATGTTTTTGCTTTATGAATATGATATTTTTTGGACATTTCTAATAATATCGATCTTTATTCCTATTTTGGCATTTCTAATTTCTGGAATTTTAGCTCCAATTAGGAAAGGGCCAGAAAAACTTTCTAGTTATGAATCTGGAATAGAACCGATGGGCGATGCTTGGTTACAATTTGAAATCCGTTATTATATGTTTGCTCTCGTTTTTGTTGTTTTTGATGTTGAAACAGTCTTTCTTTACCCATGGGCAATGAGTTTTGATGTATTAGGGGTATCCGTATTTATAGAAGCTTTCATCTTCGTGCTTATCCTAATTGTTGGTTTAGTTTATGCATGGCGAAAGGGAGCATTAGAATGGTCTTAATTCTTGAATATTTAGACAATTAAACAAAACATTGAGACAGTTATGAATTCCATTGAGTTTCCCTTACTTGATCAAAAAACCAAAAATTCAGTTATTTCTACTACATTAAATGATCTTTCAAATTGGTCAAGACTATCCAGTTTATGGCCGCTTCTCTATGGTACTAGTTGTTGCTTCATTGAATTTGCTTCATTAATAGGATCGCGATTTGACTTCGATCGTTATGGACTGGTACCACGCTCTAGTCCTAGGCAGGCAGACCTCATTTTAACAGCGGGCACCGTAACTATGAAAATGGCTCCTTCTTTAGTTCGATTATATGAGCAAATGCCCGAACCAAAATATGTTATTGCTATGGGAGCTTGTACAATTACAGGAGGTATGTTCAGTACCGATTCTTATAGTACTGTTCGGGGCGTGGATAAGCTAATTCCTGTGGATGTCTATTTGCCGGGCTGTCCACCTAAACCGGAAGCGGTTATAGATGCTATAACAAAACTTCGTAAGAAAATATCTCGAGAAATCTATGAAGATCCAATTAGTTATCAACGTAGGTGTTTTACTACCAACCACAAATTTGATGTTGGACACAGTACTCATACCGGCAATTCTAATAAAGGATTATTCTATCAACCATCATCTATTTCCGAGATAACCTCGGACACATTTTGGAAATATAAAAAAATTAAGTATCCTCCGACGAACGAAAAAGTGAATTAAACAGGATCCTTTTGTACAAAATACAATAAGAAATAGCAAGCAAGTCAATCTGACAAAATTTCATTGTAATGGAAATAAATGGTAAATACTTATACCAATCTTATAAAAAACTCGGGAGAAATCAAAAAATGCAAGGTAATTTGTCTGCTTGGCTAGTCAAACACGGAATAGTTCATAGATCTTTGGGTTTTGATTACCAAGGAATAGAGACTTTACAAATAAAGCCCGAGGATTGGCATTCGATTGCTGTTATTTTATATGTATATGGTTACAATTATCTACGTTCCCAATGTGCCTATGATGTAGCACCAGGAGGACTATTAGCGAGTGTCTATCATCTTACGAGAATAGAGTATAGTCTAGATCAACCCGAAGAGGTATGCATAAAAGTATTTACCCCAAGGCAAAATCCGAGAATTCCTTCTATTTTCTGGGTTTGGAAAAGTGCAGATTTTCAAGAAAGGGAATCTTATGATATGTTAGGAATCTATTATGATAATCATCCGCGTCTGAAACGTATTTTAATGCCCGAAAGTTGGATAGGATGGCCTTTGCGTAAAGATTATATCGCCCCTAATTTTTATGAAATACAAGATGCTCACTAAATGCGAAAAATAAGAAAGTAATCTTAACTTCGACAACCCCAGATATTAAAGAAAGAAATATCTGTATGTCCATTGACTTATCGATTAGTCAGAATAATAGAGGTTTCATTCCTCTCTTATTATAAGAGGGATTCATTGAGATTCAAAAATGGGATGGAGCAATACTGATTTCGGACGAGCCAATAGGATGAACTGAAAAAGTTCTGCTTGGTGTTTCAAGCAACTAATTGAAGCATTTGAATATTGTTTCAATTGAAATATTAACAATTGTTATTGCAGCGCAGAAAAAATCAAAACAAACTTGAATCATTCATTTTCATACTTCCTTTTGATCCCTAGAATATACATCCATTCATTCTTCATCTAGAAAGAGCATATCGCCGTACGCCTACATAAATTATGTAGGATGATTAAGACCACTAATAAATATGTATCTATTCCCTTTTTTCAAAAGAAATATGGGAATAGATACTCATACATAATGAGTTGCCGGGAACCAGATTTGAACTGGTGACACGAGGATTTTCAGTCCTCTGCTCTACCGTCTGAGCTATCCCGACCATTCTTGACGCACCATCCGAAATCTAAGAAATTACTTGAGTCTATGTCAAGTAAATCCAAAAAGGGCCAGAATATAGGAGGGAAATTTTTTGGGGATAGAGGGACTTGAACCCTCACGATTTCTAAAGTCGACGGATTTTCCTCTTACTCAAAATTTCATTGATGTCGGTATTGACATGTAGAATGGGACTCTATCTTTATTCTCGTCTGATTAATAAGTTATTCAACTGATCCATCAGATTATGTTGGAGTGACTGATTTGAGCAATGAATATTCTATTCATTGATTTTTTCTTCCAGTTGTAATTGATTTGATTCTAATGTTTCAATTGTGATAGAATCCAAATATTTACAAATAGAAGTTAGAAATCTTCATTAATCAATTGAATGTTGTCAACTCCATTTGTTAGAACAACTTCCATTGAGTCTCTGCACCTATCCTTTTTTTATTTTCACTTTCTGAACTTTTATTTGTTTTCGGAAAGAAGGATTTGGCTCAGGATTGCCCATTTTGAATTCCAGGGTTTCGCTGAATTTGAAAGTTTTCACTTGGTAAGTTTCCATACCAAGGCTCAATCCAATTAAGTCCGTAGCGTCTACCAATTTCGCCATATCCCCCGTTTTTTCTTTGAGATTGATATCATATCGCATTAGGATGTTTTTTCATTTGTATTCTGAGAATTATATGCTGGAACTGTTGAATTTATTTGTTGAAATCTACTCCCATATTGGGTTGGGAAAATTAAAATTTCCTTCTATTTGTTTTTTGTTGATAGATTTTCTTTCATCTATATCAGATACCCGTATTTACTCGAATCAGAAATGATTCTATTATCTCTGTATTCGCAATTCAATATACAGAGATATATACTACATATATCTCTATTTTAGATGTACCCCTTCTATTCTTTTTTGATAGAATTTCGAATACTCTAACGTTCGATTCTTTTTTTCCTTCGAGCAGACCGATACAGACCTTATAACGAAAATAATAAAAATCTATTTATTAATTTAGATTTCGATATTCAGTTAGAAATTCAATAGAAGGATCTAATTTTTCATTACTTATCCAATCCAATTTCTTTGGATAATCCATCCAATTTTTTAGAATTCAAATGGATATGTATAAATCCATATTTTTATATTATATGTATAAAATACATTATACATATTTCATCTTAATGCATAATCATTATTGAATATAAATAACTGTAATCTAATTAGTCATTATTGAATTCAATAAAATAATATTAAGAAAGAATATTATATATATCTTAAAATATTTATTTATAGTAATATTTTTTTATATTAAAGATAATATTCTATATACTCTTTACTATTTTCTATAGATATATTCTATCTATTAATCTAGATAGAATGAAATAGAAAGTATTCTAGAATATTAAAGAATATATAAAGAAGATATACATAGAAATAATCTTCCTATCGAATTCCATTCTACTTTTCATAATTCAAATTATATAAATAAAAATAATAAGGATCGGGATAAATACATATAATAAATATGAATTATTAATAATCGAAATAGATAAATAATAGAAATTGGAAGAATCCAAATATTCCAAAATGGAATTCAAAACTAAAAAAAAAAAGAGAATCTTACTATATGATATGGATGAAAATTATTTTTTATCCAATTCTTTTTTTATGGATCCAAAAATATTGGATAAATTATTAATTATTAGATAAATGGATAAAAAGAGTATTCTAGGTAATTGGTAATGAAAATAATTTGGATTCGTATTTTTAAATGATTCCGATTTGTATCATATTCTATATACTAGAATATCAAATAAATATGGGATATTCTATCTTTTTTTGTATTTATTTGATTATGTTATGATATAGTAATTGTGTTATGAAGAGCTAATATGAAATAGTTAATAACTAGGATCCCAGTAGTTTAGGAAAGAATTCTGATAAATGCACAATTTGTGTTCTGAGAGCCCGCTTAGCTCAGAGGTTAGAGCATCGCATTTGTAATGCGAGGGTCATCGGTTCGATTCCGATAGCCGGCTTTTTTTATTTCTTTTTTATTTCTATATCGATAGAATAGAATTCCATTCGGATACTGATAGAATCCTTCTAATTCTTCTTTGTACTACAGTAGTACAATACTTTAATAGTACAATACTTGAAGTAGATTTCACTTCATTTATAATATCATATTTGTCATTTAGTTTAGTTTTGATTTTTCTTTATGAGATTTTCCATTTTAAAAAGGAGTGTTTATGTCACGTTACAGAGGGCCTCGTTTCAAAAAAATACGCCGTCTGGGGGCTTTACCAGGACTAACCAGAAAAGAGCTTCCAGTTAGAAGAGTTGGAAGCGAAGAATCGCTCTCCAGTAAAAAATCTCAATATCGTATTCGTTTAGAAGAAAAACAAAAATTGCGTTTTCATTATGGTCTTACAGAACGACAATTGCTTAAATACGTTCGTATCGCTGGAAAAGCGAAAGGGTCAACCGGCCAGGTTTTACTCCAATTACTAGAAATGCGCTTAGATAACATACTTTTTCGATTGGGTATGGCTGCGACTATTCCTGAAGCCCGTCAATTAGTTAACCACAGACATGTTTTAGTTAATGGTCGTATAGTAGATATACCAAGTTATCGTTGTAAACCTAAAGATATTATTACAGCCAAGGATGAACAAAAATCGAGAACTATAATTCAAAATTCTCTTAAATCAGCCCCCCGCAAAAGAGTGCCAACCCATTTGACTCTTCATCCAGACCAATATAAAGGATTAGTCAATCAAATAATAGATAGTAAATGGGTTGGTTTGAAAATTAATGAATTGCTGGTTGTAGAATATTATTCTCGTCAGACTTAAACCTCGTTAAAATAACAAGAATTTTGATCCGAGTATTTTCCCCCCCCATTCGTGTATAGAAGTGGGTGTAGCAAAATTGTTATTCCTTGCCCACTTTATGCACAATTTTCTATATTACAGAAACAAATTAGGAATAGAGAATGCATATAAAAGTTGCAATAATTTTATCTATATATTATTTAAAACATTGACGTCAGTAACATTGATGAACTTGGTAAGGGTGCGGAAAGAGAGGGATTCGAACCCTCGGTAAACAAAAAGCCTACATAGCAGTTCCAATGCTACGCCTTGAACCACTCGGCCATCTCTCCTACATAATGATTATGTCCCTAAATCGAGTGAATAGTGAGGCATTTATATCCCATTTGCGTAAGCGCACACAATACAATCAATTGAAACTAAAAAAAAAAAAATTCTACTTCAACTTCAAAGCCTACCGTAGAATAAAGTAATTTGATTAATAAGTCCATTTTTACGTTATTTCGTACTGTATTGTACAATTCCTTTGTTTGGGGAATTATTTTATCACGCGATAAAAAATGAAATTATAGAATGGATTGCTACCTATGACTAGATCTCGGATAAATGGAAATTTTATTGATAAGACCTTTACCATTGTAGCCAATATCTTATTACGAATAATTCCCACAACTTCTGGAGAAAAAGAGGCATTCACTTATTACAGAGATGGTGCGATTTGATTATTTTTTTTTTTTACCGATCTCAGTCTTAGGAGAAAGATACATTCTTCAGAGACAAATCAAAAAAAACCGACGCTTGCTGAAGGTGAAGTTTGGAAATAAAACGATTAATCCCTTCTGTCGTGTATTCCCGATTAATGCAGCCTCAATATGCTTCAATTTTAGGTTTATAGTATTAAGCGAAAGGTTATACCTATATATACCTATTTATGGGGTTAGGTGAATCCTACTCCACTAGTACAAATAGGCGGCATGGGGGAAGAAGCACTACGCTAGGGAATCAACAACAGGAGAAAAATTTGTAAAAAAAATCCTTCCTTTCTTATCGGGATCGGGACTAACTAGAATGGTTGGGACAACAAACATCCATCTCGTTCGTATTTTGGATACCCATATAACCATCAAAGACTGTTGAAGTGACTAATTCCGGGAAATTAAGCGGCGTTGAGGACAAATAAATTGTTGAAGTTACGATTGATTTATCCAGTAATAACTTACTAAATGTTAATAAAAGATCCTTTACAGAAAGGTTGGCTAGAGATTTCGTGTAAAAACACTAGTCCCGCTCAGTTGATAATGAGAATATTGCAATCTTTTTTGATTCCATGGATGTTTCTCATTATCCACATAAAGGAGGAGCCGTATGAGATGACAATCTCACGTACGGTTCTGGAACGGAGATTCTTTGAACCGAATGACGACCGTAACGGATGTCGGCTCAATCTGAAGGAAATTATGCGGAAGCTTTACAGAATTATTATGAGGCGATGCGACTGGAAATTGATCCCTATGATCGAAGTTATATACTTTATAACATCGGCCTTATCCACACAAGTAACGGAGAACATACAAAAGCTTTGGAATACTATTTTCGGGCACTCGAACGAAACCCTTTCTTACCTCAAGCTTTTAACAATATGGCCGTGATCTGTCATTACGTGCGACTATCTCCACTATAGAAAGAAAAAAGAAAAGAACCTCCACTAATAGTCATAAATACTAGACAAAAAAAATAGGCTTTCTACATATATATCGTTCGAAACAACGATTTTTATGAGCTGTAGCAAAGAAAGAAACTTCATATTCATAGAAGTAAAAATATGAAGAAATAGAATATATATATGCCTAGATACTTTTTTCTATGGATAAAAGATCTAATTGATAAAGGAAGCACCGTAAAGATCAATTAACAAGGTTTTTGGCCGATACAACCAGAACTGCTTACTTATATGATGATAGATTCGAAATCAACTTATGTAATAAAGTTGATCCCCGAAGGTTTTGAGCAGCGGTGTAGTATCAGATCCCAAAGATAGTAAGTCTTTTCTTATGAAGAAAAGTCTTTCTCACAGATTCTATAGAAATAGATATATTATATATGAAATGATATATGAACTCGAGATAGTTACCTTTGAGAAAATTCAAATAAGAGCGTTAGTATTAATGTCGATGCCTTCTTCTTCAGAAGGTAGGAGAAAAGATAAAACTAAAAACAAAGGATTCAATTGAATTATTAATCCAAATTCAAGTTTTAAACTCATGTAATTAACCTCTTTTCTTGTTATTAACTCCAGAAAAAATGGAAGATCAAAAGAATTGACTGTTGAGCCGTATGAGTCAGGAAACTCTCAAGTACGGTTCTAAGGGAAGGATTTTACTCCCCTATTCCGACCGCGGAGAACAGGCCATTCGACAGGGAGATTCTGAAATTGGAGAATCTTGGTTTGATCAAGCTGCTGAATATTGGAAACAAGCTATAGCCCTTACCCCTGGTAATTATATTGAGGCACAGAATTGGTTGAAGATCACAGGGCGTTTTGAATAAGAACAGTCTTTTTATTATTTTCTTTTTTTTATTCTAATTCAAATATTATTGTCTATATTTTATTCTCTAATAGAGAATAAAATATATAGAAAATCCATTATATATATTGAATTTTTGATAGTTTATTGTCCCCATCAATCAAATAAAAGGGTCCGTTGAGCGCCTCACTGCTATGTCATAATGGATCCGAACACTTGCCCCGGATTCACTTCCGGATCCTAATTGTTCTAGTGAATAACTCAAGAAAATATGGAATAGATGGGAGATAGAAGAGAAAGATATTCAATATAAACATTTCTCATAAGTTCACGAATTATGTTTTATGTTGGCGGGTCTCTTTGTATGTGTTGTCCGGAAAGAGGAGGACTCAATGATTATTCGTTCGCCGGAACCAAAAGTCAAAATTTTGGTAGATAGGGATCCCATAAAAACTTCTTTCGAGCAATGGGCAAAACCTGGTCATTTCTCAAGAACAATAGCTAAGGGACCTGATACTACTACTTGGATCTGGAACCTACATGCTGATGCTCATGATTTCGATAGCCATACTAGTGATTTAGAGGAGATTTCCCGAAAAGTATTTAGTGCTCATTTCGGTCAACTCTCCATTATCTTTCTTTGGCTGAGTGGCATGTATTTCCATGGTGCTCGTTTTTCAAATTATGAAGCATGGCTAAATGATCCTACTCACATTCGACCTAGTGCCCAGGTGGTTTGGCCAATAGTAGGCCAAGAAATATTGAATGGTGATGTAGGGGGAGGTTTCCGGGGAATACAAATAACCTCCGGTTTTTTTCAGATTTGGCGAGCATCTGGAATAACTAGTGAATTACAACTCTATTGTACTGCAATCGGTGCGTTGGTCTTTGCAGCCTTAATGCTTTTTGCTGGTTGGTTTCATTATCACAAAGCTGCTCCAAAATTGGCTTGGTTTCAAGATGTAGAATCCATGTTGAATCACCATTTGGCAGGTCTACTAGGACTTGGGTCTCTTTCTTGGGCGGGGCATCAAGTACATGTATCTTTACCAATTAACCAATTTCTAAATGCTGGAGTAGATCCCAAAGAGATCCCACTTCCTCATGAATTTATCTTGAATCGGGATCTTTTGGCTCAACTTTATCCAAGTTTTGCTGAGGGAGCAACCCCATTTTTTACCTTGAATTGGTCAAAATATGCGGACTTTCTTACTTTTCGTGGAGGATTAGACCCACTAACTGGTGGTCTATGGCTTACTGATATTGCACATCATCATTTAGCTATTGCAATTCTTTTTCTCATTGCGGGTCATATGTATAGAACTAACTGGGGTATTGGTCATGGTATAAAAGATATTTTAGAAGCCCATAAAGGTCCATTTACAGGCCAGGGTCATAAAGGGCTATATGAGATCCTAACAACGTCATGGCATGCTCAATTATCTATTAACCTAGCTATGTTAGGCTCTTTGACCATTATTGTAGCTCACCATATGTATGCTATGCCTCCTTATCCATACCTAGCTACTGATTATGGTACACAACTGTCATTGTTCACACATCACATGTGGATTGGGGGCTTTCTCATAGTTGGTGCTGCTGCACATGCAGCCATTTTTATGGTAAGAGACTATGATCCAACTACTCGATACAACGATCTATTAGATCGTGTTCTTAGACATCGTGATGCAATCATATCACATCTCAACTGGGTGTGTATATTTTTAGGTTTTCACAGTTTTGGGTTGTATATTCATAATGATACCATGAGTGCTTTAGGGCGCCCTCAAGATATGTTTTCAGATACCGCTATACAATTACAACCTGTCTTTGCTCAATGGATACAAAATACCCATGCTTTAGCACCTGGCACAACAGCCCCTGGTGCAACAACAAGCACCAGTTTGACTTGGGGCGGTGGTGATTTAGTGGCAGTGGGCGGCAAAGTAGCTTTGTTACCTATTCCATTAGGAACCGCAGATTTTTTGGTACATCATATTCATGCATTTACAATTCATGTGACGGTATTGATACTCCTAAAAGGTGTTCTATTTGCTCGTAGCTCACGCTTGATACCGGATAAAGCAAATCTTGGTTTTCGGTTCCCTTGTGATGGCCCGGGAAGAGGGGGGACATGCCAAGTATCCGCTTGGGATCATGTCTTCCTAGGATTATTTTGGATGTACAATGCAATTTCTGTAGTAATATTCCATTTCAGTTGGAAAATGCAATCAGATGTTTGGGGAAGTATAAATGATCAAGGAGTAATAACTCATATCACAGGAGGAAACTTTGCGCAGAGTTCGATTACCATTAATGGGTGGCTTCGCGATTTCTTATGGGCGCAGGCATCCCAGGTAATTCAGTCTTATGGTTCCTCATTATCTGCATATGGTCTTTTTTTCTTAGGCGCCCATTTTGTATGGGCTTTTAGTTTAATGTTTCTATTCAGCGGGCGTGGTTATTGGCAAGAACTTATTGAATCCATCGTTTGGGCTCATAATAAATTAAAAGTTGCTCCTGCTACTCAGCCTAGAGCCTTAAGCATTGTACAGGGACGTGCTGTAGGAGTAACACATTACCTTCTGGGTGGAATTGCCACAACGTGGGCATTCTTCTTAGCAAGAATTATTGCAGTAGGATAATGGCTAGGAGGATTTGAAAAGCATTATGGCATTAAGATTTCCAAGGTTTAGCCAAGGCTTAGTTCAGGACCCCACTACTCGTCGTATTTGGTTTGGTATTGCTACCGCACATGACTTCGAGAGTCATGATGATATTACTGAGGAACGTCTTTATCAGAATATTTTTGCTTCTCATTTCGGACAATTAGCAATCATTTTTCTGTGGACTTCCGGGAATCTCTTCCATGTAGCTTGGCAAGGAAATTTTGAGGCATGGGTACAGGATCCTTTACATGTAAGACCTATTGCTCATGCAATTTGGGATCCCCATTTTGGTCAACCGGCTGTAGAAGCTTTTACGCGAGGGGGTGCGCTTGGCCCAGTGAATATTGCCTATTCCGGTGTTTATCAGTGGTGGTATACAATTGGTTTACGTACTAATGAGGATCTTTATACTGGAGCTATTTTTCTATTATTTCTTTCTTTCATATCCTTATTAGCGGGCTGGTTACACCTACAACCGAAATGGAAACCGAGCGTTTCGTGGTTTAAAAATGCCGAATCCCGCCTCAATCATCATTTGTCAGGACTATTTGGAGTCAGTTCCTTAGCTTGGGCAGGGCATTTAGTCCATGTGGCTATTCCAGGATCCAGAGGAGAATATGTTCGATGGAATAATTTCTTAAGTGTATTGCCTCATCCTCAAGGATTAGGGCCATTTTTTACAGGTCAGTGGAATCTTTATGCTCAAAACCCCGATTCTAGTAATCATTTATTTAGTACTTCGCAAGGCGCGGGAACTGCCATTCTAACACTTCTCGGGGGATTCCATCCTCAAACGCAAAGTTTATGGCTTACCGATATGGCCCATCATCATTTAGCTATTGCAATTCTTTTTCTAATTGCTGGTCATATGTATAGAACTAACTTCGGTATTGGGCACAGTATAAAAGATATTTTAGAAGCGCATATTCCTCCGGGGGGTAGATTGGGGCGTGGACATAAGGGTCTTTATGACACAATCAATAATTCAATTCATTTTCAATTAGGCCTTGCTCTAGCCTCGTTAGGGGTCATTACTTCTTTGGTAGCTCAACACATGTATTCGTTACCTGCTTATGCGTTTATAGCACAAGACTTTACTACTCAAGCTGCGTTATATACTCATCATCAATACATTGCAGGATTTATTATGACGGGGGCTTTTGCTCATGGAGCTATCTTTTTTATTAGAGATTACAATCCCGAACAGAATGAGGATAATGTATTGGCAAGAATGTTAGAGCACAAAGAAGCTATCATATCCCATTTAAGTTGGGCCAGCCTATTTCTGGGGTTCCATACTTTGGGACTTTATGTCCATAATGATGTCATGCTTGCTTTTGGCACTCCGGAGAAACAAATCTTGATCGAACCCATATTTGCCCAATGGATACAATCTGCTCACGGTAAAACTTCATATGGTTTCGATGTACTTTTATCTTCAACGAATAGTCCGGCGCTCAATGCGGGGCGAAGCATATGGTTGCCGGGTTGGTTAAATGCTATTAATGAGAATCGTAATTCTCTATTCTTAACAATCGGGCCTGGAGACTTCTTGGTTCATCATGCTATTGCTCTTGGTTTACATACAACTACATTGATCTTAGTAAAAGGTGCTTTAGATGCACGTGGTTCCAAGTTAATGCCGGATAAAAAGGATTTTGGTTATAGTTTTCCTTGCGACGGTCCGGGACGAGGTGGTACTTGTGATATTTCTGCTTGGGACGCATTTTATTTGGCAGTTTTCTGGATGTTAAATACCATTGGATGGGTTACTTTTTATTGGCATTGGAAGCACATTACATTATGGCAAGGTAATGTTTCACAATTTAATGAATCTTCAACCTATTTGATGGGATGGTTAAGAGATTATCTATGGTTAAATTCTTCACAACTTATCAATGGATATAACCCCTTTGGTATGAATAGTTTATCAGTCTGGGCGTGGATGTTCTTATTTGGACATCTTGTTTGGGCTACTGGATTTATGTTCTTAATCTCATGGCGCGGATATTGGCAGGAATTGATTGAAACTTTAGCATGGGCTCATGAACGCACACCTTTGGCGAATTTGATTCGATGGAGAGATAAACCTGTGGCTCTTTCGATTGTCCAAGCAAGATTGGTTGGATTAGTCCACTTTTCGGTAGGTTATATATTTACTTATGCAGCTTTCTTGATTGCCTCTACATCAGGTAAATTTGGTTAATTTCATTCTTTATTGTATCTCCAAAAATTGAATCTCTTTGTATGAAGAAGGTGCTTCTTCTATTTCTACATCTAGGATCCGACTTATTTCTATCATTGATACTAATAGGAAATGAATCATCATCATAATGGCAAAGAAAAGTAGCATTGCCAGGGAGAAGAAGAGGCAAAAATTGGAAAAAAAATATCATTTGATTCGACGATCTCCAAAAAAAGAAATGAGCAAAGCTCAGTCGTTAAGTGAGAAATGGGAAATTAAGGCAAAGTTCGAAGCACTACCGCGTAATAGTGCACCTACACGTCTTCATCGACGTTGTTTTGCGACTGGAAGATCACGAGGTAATTATCGACACTTTGGATTATCTAGACACGCACTTCGTGAAATGGTTCACCAATGTTTGTTGCCCGGTGCAACAAGATCGAGTTGGTAAGAATAAAAAATTCTCTTCATTTTTTTATTCTTTTTGATGATCTGCGATCATAGGACGGTCCCTTGACCATTCCGTATAAATGGTTTATTCTATTTGTACAGATATGGTGGAGGGGCGGCAGGCAAATTCAATCTCTGTTTTCCATTAATTGTCAATTGTTCTTCTTATGGCATGGCGGAGTGGAGCAACTTGGTAGCTCGCAAGGCTCATAACCTTGAGGTTACGGGTTCAAATCCTGTCTCCGCACCATTTTGGATAAAAATGGAAATTCACTTATATATATTTGATAATATAAAGAAATATACTATTCAATACAGAAGTAACGGCGGATAGCGGGAATTGAACCCGCGTCTTCTCCTTGGCAAAGAGAAATTATACCATTCAACTATATCCGCATTTTTTTATTCTAATTGATACTTTCTATATCAATTCGATTTGTGCAGAGATGTATTTGATATCTATTAGGAGTGATCAATAAAAAAGTCGAAATCTATAGATATATATCTATCTTATCTTTAATCAATTTCTCTATGTATGTATTAGATAAAGGATACATACATGGAGAAATTGATTTATCCAAAAGATTTGACTTCAATTGAAATTGGGTTAGTGATGAAGTCGGAGGGTTTCCTCGAAGCATCCATGGCTGAGTGGTTAAAGCACCCAACTCATAATTGGCGAAGTCGTGGGTTCAATTCCTACTGGATGCATCCCCATAGAAATATCCCCCACTCGATTTTTGTTACAGAATGAAATTTGTAAATACAGCTACATGATTATCTGAATTATATTGACTATATTCATTCTTTATCTTCTTTTCAAAAAAAAAACGATTGGATCCGTATCAATATCAATGGAATCTCATCATCCATCAATAACAAAGGTGTGGTCGATTCAATCCAATTATGTTAGAATAGTTATAATAACATTTGATCTGTATCAATGGACGATGGACTCCCAAGAAACGGTAGAAGAATGCGACCTATTATGGGACATACAATGCATTACAAACGTATGATCATTATGCTTGAACCGGCTTATTCGATTCCTTAGAATCGGGTTATTCTATTCCACCTCTTAGTTAGAAAGAAAAGAACTTAAACAATTAATAACATGGCGATACATAAAACTTCGAGCCCGAGCACACGCAATGGAGCCTTAAACAGTCAAGTGAAATCCAATTCACGAAATCGTTTGATTTCTGGACAACATCATTGTTGTAAAGGGCGTAATGCCAGAGGAATTATTACCGCAGGGCATAGAGGGGGAGGTCATAAGCGTCTATACCGTAAAATTGATTTTCGACGCAATGAAAAAGACATATATGGTAGAATCATAACTATAGAATATGACCCTAATCGAAATGCACACATTTGTCTCATACACTATGGGGATGGTGAGAAAAGATATATTTTACACCCCAGAGGGGCTATAATTGGAGATACCATTGTTTATGGTACAGAAGTTCCTATAAAAATGGGAAATGCCCTACCTTTGAGTGCGGTTTGAACTATTGATTTACGTAATTGGAAGTAACCAATTAGGTTTATGGCGAAACCTAGAAATCGATCTCTTATCCAATTGGAGTACCTCTACAGGATAGACTTCAACAGAAAACTGAAGAGTAACGGCAGCAAGTGATTGAGTTCAGTAGTTGCTAATATACCATTATTGACCCTAGAGATATAGTAATATGGAGAAGACAAAATTGTTTCAAGCACCGACAGAACACGAAGCGCTCCTCGTTTCAAACAAATAAGGGGAAGATCCGGATTATTCACATTTCATTTGATGGTCAAGGACAAATTGAAAGCGAAGCAGTGGTAATTCTAAGGATTCCCCCGGGAAAAAATAGAAATGTCTCCTACGTTACCCGTACTAGGTGTAAGTAGCAACGTAATTTCATAGAGTCATTCGGTCTGAATGCTACATGAAGAACATAAGCCAGATGAAGGAACGGAACAGAAAGACCTAGGATGTAGAAGATCATAACATGAGTCATTCGGAAGATTTGGATTCGTATAATATATATCCACTCATGTGGTATGGTACTTCGTTATGTCATTTATAATCTACGAAATAAACGATATATAAGATGCAGCTGTATAGATATTAGAATCTACATCCAGAAAGCCGTATGCTTTGGAAGAAGCTTGTACAGTTTGGGAAGGGGTTTTGATAAGAATCTACTTCAACCGATATGCCGTTAGGCACGGCCATACATAACATAGAAATAACACTTGGAAAGGGTGGACAATTAGCTAGAGCAGCGGGTGCTGTAGCGAAACTGATTGCAAAAGAAGGTAAATCAGCAACATTAAAATTACCTTCTGGCGAGGTCCGTTTGATATCCAAAAACTGCTCAGCAACAGTTGGACAAGTAGGGAATGTTGGGGTAAACCAGAAAAGTTTGGGCAGAGCCGGAGCTAAACGTTGGCGAGGCAAGCGTCCTGTAGTAAGAGGGGTCGTTATGAACCCTGTAGACCATCCACATGGGGGTGGTGAAGGGAGGGCCCCAATTGGTAGAAAAAAACCCTCAACTCCTTGGGGTTATCCTGCACTTGGAAGAAGAACTAGAAAAACGAATCAATATAGTGATAATTTGATTCTTCGTCGCCGTAGTAAATAGTCGAGCGTAAGCGTAGATAAAATAGAATTTGTTTCTTCGTCTTTACAAAAGAAAATAGCAATTTACTGGGACATTATAGGATTTTCTTTTTTTAGAGATTCTATATTTTAGAATTGGAAATATAAGAGAACAAAATTAACTTTTTTAGTTATTATAGGAGGAATAATTAACTATGACACGTTCACGAACAAAAAATCCTTTTGTAGCCAATCATTTATTAAGAAAAATAAAGAAGCTTAACACAAAAGGAGAAAAGGAGTTAATAAAAACTTGGTCCAGAACATCTACCATTATACCTACAATGATTGGGCATACCATTGCTATCCATAATGGAAAAGAGCATTTACCTATTTATATAACAGATCGTATGGTAGGCCATAAATTAGGAGAATTTTCACCTACTCGAAAACTTGGGAGGGTATCCAAAAAATGAGAAAAAATATATTTCTCAATTTACCCTTGGACCTATATTTTTTTACCATATATTTAAAAATACAGGTCACAATCATCATTGAAGTGAATTTTCCCATTCATTTTAGGATACTTTTCGCAATCATCATTGATAAAAATGAACATTATGAGGATTCGGATTAATTAATAAATTACTCAATCTGTTGCAGAATAAAAAGAATTGTATTATTCTGCAACAGAAAAAGAAATAAAGATATAGAAAGTTTAATAAAAAAAAATATAATTATGGATAAACAAAAAGATACCGAGTGGTGGTTATGGGCCAAAAAATACATCCGCTTGTTTTCCGACTTGGTGCAACTCAAAGTCATTATTCTATTTGGTTTGCAAAACCAAAAATGTATTCCGAGAATGTAAAAGAAGATAAAATTATACGATATTGTATCAATAATTTTATACAAAAAACGGTACCCGAATCCTGTGAATTCGAGACCGATATCTCTGGCTATGGAATGGGACGAATAAAGATTCAAAAAAGAATCGATCTGATTAAAGTGATAATCTATATGGGACTTCCAGACTCCTTAAAAGAAAAGGTTAAGGATCTAAGAGTCGAACAATTAAAGACTCAAGTGCAAAAAAAAGTAACTTGTGGGAACCGAGAACTCGACCTTGAAATTACAAAACTTCCAAGTCCTTATCTTTATAGAGACGCTAAAATTGTTGCAGAATTTTTAAGCGAACTATTACGGAATCGAATTTCGTTTCGTAAAGCAATGCAAAAAGGTATTGAATTAGCTGAACAGGCAGATACAAAAGGAGTTCAAATAAAAATTGCGGGACGTATGGAAGGAAAAGAAATTGCACGTGTCGAATGGACGAGAGAAGGTAGGGTTCCTCTACAAACCATTCGAGCTCCAATGGATTTTTGTTCCGTTCCACTTGTAACTTTGTTTGGGGTATTCGGAGTCAAAATCTGGATATTTCAAAACTTCTAAACAACGACTAATCAACTTTCCCTTATAACGTTGCATCTTTTTTTAAAACAAAAAATGACAATTTGAAATACTTTACGTTGAAGAAATTACAAAATTTGGAAGATTGAATAAAAAAAAATTAATGAATCATTTTAGAATGAAGGAGTTGCTATGCTTAGTGTGTGACTCGTTGGTTTTTTTTGAGTGTTTCAATTTCTACAAAAATTCGTAGAATTCATTACTATAAAAAACCTACTCATCGCTTCCCATTATCTGGATAGAAAGAACTGCCGAAAATAGAAAATCAAAATAAGGATCTATGTGGTGATATAATTATAGCAACTGAAATAAAAAAATAAAATTATTAGTTGTAAAGCAATAAGAATATACAGATAAATGAAGGGGTGAAAGAAAGCTAGAAAAAGGATATTAATGATATAGAATTCTACTATGTAAAGGTCTATTGGTCATCTCATAAAAAGTAGTGTAATAAAGCATCAATATTCAAAATTCATCCATATATGGATGAATATTAGAATAAACGAATAAAGAGCCACGAATCAAGAAAACTGAGAGGGTTGATTCAACAAAAAAGAATAAAAAAAAAACAAAATCTTATTAATCTTATTAAAGCAGCTCCATTGTAGAATTTAGACCTAACCATAAATTGAAAAGCGATGGGAACGACGGAACCTGTGAATACAAAAGATTCCATGAAAATTAGAAATCTTACTGATTCATTAGATGGGATGGCGGAAGAAACTAAAAATTCATGGTTTTTTGAGGAGTTGTGGACGAACCCAACATTACATCTTCAATTTATAATCAGAGAGTCAATATTCGCCCGCGAAAATCCCGCGATTCTATTTCATTTTCTATTTTAGAAAAAAATATGTATATTAGTGTATATTATTTTAATTATTATTCTTTTTTCGGTTCCAGATTTTTCAATCGATTTATTTGCGAGGAGCCGTATGAGGTGAAAATCTCATGTACGGTTCTGTAATAGAGATGGAATTGAGAAATAACCATCAACTATAACCCAAAAAGAACGAGATTCCGCAAACATCATAGAGGGAAATTAAAAGGAAACGCCTCTCGCGGTAATAAAATTTGCTTCGGAAAATATGCTCTTCAGGCACTTGAGCCCGCTTGGATCACATCTAGACAACTAGAAGCGGGTCGACGGGCAATGTCACGAAATGTTCGCCGGGGTGGACAAATATGGGTCTGCATATTTCCAGACAAACCAGTTACAGTAAGACCTACCGAAACGCGTATGGGTTCGGGAAAAGGATCGCCTGAATATTGGGTAGCTGTTGTTAAACCCGGAAAAATACTTTATGAAATGGGAGGGGTCCCAGAAAATATCGCTAGAAAGGCGATTTCAATAGCGGCATCCAAAATGCCTATACGAACTCAATTCATTTTTTCCAAATAATCATTAGAACGAATGTTAGTATGAAAAAAGGAAATTCTCCGTTTCTTTTTTTTTTTGAACACACAATATTTTTTTTATTTCAACTTTTTGACTGAAAGATAAGAAAAAAGGATATGATTCAACCTCAAACCTATTTAAATGTAGCCGATAATAGCGGAGCGCGCGAATTGATGTGTATTAGAATCATAGGAGCTAGTAATCGACGGTATGCTTATATGGGTGACATTATTGTCGCTGTAATCAAAAAAGCAGTGCCAAATTCATCGTTAGAAAGATCTCAAGTCATCAGAGCTGTAATTGTACGTACCTCTAAAGAACTAAAACGTCATAATGGTATAATAATAAAATATGATGATAATGCAGCCGTTCTCATTGATAAACAGGGAAATCCAAAAGGAACTCGAATTTTTTCCGCAATAGCCCGAGAATTGAGACAGTTAAATTTTACTAAAATAATTTCACTCGCACCCGAGGTGCTATAATCTGATATAATACGTTATACTTGATATTTGATGGAGTATCCCCATGAATCGGTAGTAGGATTTATATATATATTATATAAATATAAAGGGGATCCATACATAAATATCCATGAACAGGATCTATGGTCCATATACACACATAGACCTAAGGATACATACATCAAGGGTTATTGGAGATTCCATGTACTAATTCATGATTTAACATGTACAGAATAAAAGCCTTTCATTTGTTTATTTTCGAGAAAAATATTAAAATAAAAATGAAATATATACTCTCTTCAACCGGGTTATTCTACCTCTTATAAATAAAAAAAAAAAAACAGCTCCGTTATCTTAGAAAGAAAACCCTATTATCTTCCACCTAATAGCATAAAAAAACATAATTACAGGAGGCTATCATGAACAAAGATATGATCGGAAATATGTTCACATTGTTACGCAATGCGGACATGAATAGAAAAAGAATTATTCCAATACCGTTCACTAAGATGAACGAAAACATTGTTCAAATTCTTTTACGACAGGGTTTTCTTGAAAACGTCAGAAAACATCGAGAAAGCAACAAAAAGTTTTTAGTTTTAACTCTAAAGTATAGAAGAAATAATAAAGGATCATATCCTTTTAAAAGTTGTTTAAATTTTAAACAGATTAGTACGCCCGGTCTACGAATATATTCTAACTATCCCAAAATCCCAAAAGTTTTGGGAGGAATAGGGATTGTAATTCTTTCTACTTCTAGGGGTATAATCACCGATCGACAGGCTCGATTAGAAAAAATAGGAGGTGAGATAATATGCTTAATATGGTAAAATTACTTCTTCCGATTACGAAACACACAGACGATTTTATGAAAGTCATGAAAAAAGAATTTCAGGATGACGACTCCAAATTTATAGTTAGAGACCCAGTAGAACCCTCCGCAGAATTCTATTTTATCCGAATGTATTCGCAATATAATCGAAGAGAAACACGATTTTTATTGTATCGCTTTTATTTAGAAGCCCATATGAATATTTTGTTTGGTGCGCTTCTGGATCCCAATTGGGGCCCTTTGGATGTTGTTATTTTGGCTGGTCCTAGTGACGATGACGATCATGGTGGGTACTTCGCTTAATTTTATTGAATCTATCAATTTACCTAAAGCAACCTGCAACGTTGCAGGTTGCTTTAGGTAAATTGAATTTCAAGAGAAAAAAAAAAACACCCAAGGATATTTCTCTATGATTACCTTACATTTGGTAACCTTCTATATTCCGATTTCGGAACACGCAGACGATTTTCTAGCAGAAATAGACAAAGACCTTAAGTATGAGGGCTTATTTATAAAGGTGAGCTCAGCAGCCACCTCAGATTCATATTTTGTTGTAGGATATATGCAATATGATCGAGAATTTGTACACAGTTTATTGTATCAACATTATTCTCGAAATGCCGGTCGGCAGATTTTGATTTTGGAAGAGATTGATGAAGATTTTGGCCCTATTGATTGATAGGGTTTCTATTCTTGGGGACGTCGATGACGACGACCACCCGACTCTTTTATAACTTGAAAATATTTTTTAGGAGGAACAATTTTAAGTTCAAAATGTAAGGAAACCCCATTTTCTTACAATATATAAATTTGGTATTCAATTTAATTTCTAAGGAGTTAAAAATATGAAAGTAGCGGCCTCTGTTCGTAAAATTTGTGCAAAATGTCGATTGATCCGTAGGCGAGGTCGACTTATAGTAATTTGTTCGAATCCAAAACATAAACAACGACAAGGATAATATTAAATTAATATAAAATATTAAATTAATATAAATTAAGGGCTTTCCATTAATAAGATTTTGAATAGAATTCAAAATCTTATTAATGGAAAGCCCTTTTCTTAAATACTAAATCATACAAATCGAAAAATTTAGATTCTATATTCGAATCTAGTCTATAGTTATAAGTATTCGAATAAATAGAATTGCTTATTGCTTAATATTTGAAAAAAGGGTATTCTATATTAATCGAATTATAGAATACAATAGAATAACTAGTTAGAAAATAGTAAAGAATCCTTTTTGACAGGAAATGGATATATCCATATATTTCGGACTTATCTTTTTTTTTAAATAAAAAAAAAATGGCAAAATCTATACCAAAACTTGGTTCACGGAAAACTGGACGTATTGGTTCGCGTAAGCATCCGCGTAAAATACCAAAGGGGGTTATTTATATTCAAGCTAGTTTCAATAATACCATTGTGACTGTTACAGATGTAGGAGGTCGGGTGATTTCTTGGTCCTCCGCCGGTTCATGTGGATTCAAGGGTACACGAAGGGGGACACCATTTGCCGCTACAACCGCAACGGGAAATGCTCTTCGAACAGTAGTCGATCAAGGCATGCAACGAGCAGACGTCAGCATAAAGGGTCCCGGTCGAGGAAGAGATGCGGCATTAAGAGTTATTGTTCGAAGTGGGATACTATTAAACGTTATACGGGATGTAACCCCTATACCATATAATGGATGTAGGGCTCCTAAAAAAAGACGTGTGTAAAACTAACAATAAATATGAAAGAAAAAGATTTCAAGAGAAATAAACAATTAAATCAAGAGTTTCATAAAAATAGATTACTATGATTCGAGAAAAACTAAAAGTATCTACTAAGACACTACAGTGGAAGTGTGTTGAATCAAGGGTAGACAGTAAGCGTCTTTATTATGGACGCTTTATTCTGTCTCCACTTCTGAAAGGTCAAGCAGATACAATAGGCATTGCAATGCGAAGAATTTTGCTCGGAGAAATAGACGGAACATGTATCACACGTGCAAAATCTGAGAAAATACCACATGAATATTCTACCGTAGTAGGTATTCAAGAATCAATACATGAAATTTTAATGAATTTGAAAGAAATTGTATTGAGAAGTAATCTGTATGGAACTCGGGAGGCGTCTATTTCTTTCAAAGGTCCTGGATATGTAACTGCTCAAGACATCATTTTACCACCTTCGGTGGAAGTCATTGATAAGACACAACATATAGCTAACCTAACGGAACCTATTAATTTGTGTATTGAATTACAAATTGAGAGAAAGCGGGGATATCGTATAAAAACACTAAACAACATTCAAGATGGAAGTTATACTATAGATGCTGTATTCATGCCTGTTAGAAATGCAAATTATAGTATTCATTCTTATGTGAATGGAAATGAAAAACAAGACATACTATTTCTCGAAATATGGACAAATGGAAGTTTCACTCCTAAGGAAGCACTTTATGAAGCCTCCCGGAATTTGATTGATTTATTTATTCCTTTTTTACATGCAGAAGAAGAAAACTTCAATTTGGAAAACAATCAACACAAAATGACTTGGCCCCTTTTTACTTTTCATGATCATGATAGATTCGTTAAGGATAAACTAACGAACACTCAAAAAGAAATTACATTGAAATCCATTTTTATTGACCAATTAGAATTGCCTCCCCGGATCTATAATTGTCTTAAAAAGTCCAATATACATACAGTATTTGAATTTTTGAATAAGAGTCAAGAAGACCTTATGAAAATTGAACATTTTCGCGTAGAAGATTTAAAAAATATATTAAACATTTTACAAATCGAAAATCATTTTGTATAAATTGAAAATCCATTGGATTTTTTTGAATCTTTCATTTTTTTTTTATTTATAAAAAGAAAGCTTCCAATATTAAATTTGAATCTTTAGCACAAATCAATATATTCAGAATAGGTATAAAATGAAATAGATGGATCTAGGGATTAGTCATTTCAAAGTGAATTTTCCCTAGATACACAATACACCTGTCATGATATTTTATTTGACAATAGAATCAATTTAAAAAATCCCTAACGTTAGGGATTTTTCAATAGGTAATGTTGCTCCAATACCCAACCAAAGAGCCACGACGGTACCAATCAAAAAGACGGTTGTTGCTACTGGACGCCGAAATGGGTTTTGGAACTTATTAACATTTTCCAAAAAAGGTACTGTTAATAATCCCGCGGGTACTGAAACCATTAAAAGAACGCCCAATAATTTATTGGGTACGGTACGAAGTATTTGAAATACGGGAAAAAAATACCATTCGGGCAATATTTCCAAAGGAGTTGCAAACGGATCCGCGGGTTCCCCAATCATTGATGGTTCGAGAACCGCTAAGCCTACGTTACAGGCAATAGTACCCAGAATAACTACTGGAAAAATATATAAAAGATCGTTAGGCCATGCGGGTTCGCCATAATAATTATGACCCATCCCTTTGGCCAATTTCGCTCTTAATACAGGATCCGTCAAATCAGGTTTTTTTGTTATTGGGATAGGTGAATTCTTATAGATCCATCCTCCGAAAGAACCGGACATGATAATTTTGCATCATCCGGCTCGAGCACGAATCAAACAAACTGAATGCAGACATAGAAATTCTTTATATGTTAGTCACTCATATATCATGATTCTATGTAATAATATGTAATAAAATGGATTTAATTGTTTTTTTTTCGAAATTACAACTATCCATTGTAAATGCAAAAAATTCAGTTCTTATTTTTAAGTAAATGCTTTTCACCCAAGTAAGTTTTCAAAATCCAAAGTTCTTTCTGGGTGATCTCAAACCTTTCGCCTGGTATACCTCAAAAAAAGAATTTTCGGAATTTTTGACATAGAAAGGATTTACTTGTTACTAATATAATACAACCCGCTTTTTCTTTAGATCTACTTGTTTAACTCCGATAGTATCATAAATTGAGTCAATGCATAGGAAATGAATGCATTTCCATACTATTAAGTTTAATGAAATACATGTTACATAATTTAGATTATATCATTTTACTTATTTTACTGGATATTACGGAGCCTGTTCATGCACAGGATATGATCGAGTCTGATCATAGAAAATATTTTCTTCAAGCGAACCGGACTGACTATCCTCTGTAGAGGACTGGCGCCGTGGTTGGAACAAAGACACATTTAATTGTGAATTCAAATGTGGCAGATAAGATGAAGTCATATATCTGCATGGCCCAATCAATAGTTCAAGTCATACACTCCCATAATCCATTCTTTTTTCGGAGAGTTCCCTTCCACTATTCGTGTATGTCAAATAAAGAATCCAATTTATTTTGTTAAGTGGAAGGGAAATATCCAAATACATGTCTTATTCAAAAAAAATAATGCATATTTGTAGCAATGAAATACTATTACTCCTCCCCCAAATGATTTATTACAAATATCTATGATTCATATTCTCTATAAAGGACCGGAAATTCCTTGCTTACGTATCATTGGAAAGTGCATTAACATGAATACGGCAGTAAGTAGAGGTAATACAAAAGTATGTAAACTATAAAAACGAGTCAAGGTAGATTGTCCCACACTAGCGCTGCCGCGCAATAACTCTACCACCGAGGATCCTATTACAGGAATAGCATCGGGTACACCTGTTACAATTTTGACTGCCCAATAACCAATTTGGTCCCAAGGTAAAGAATAACCAGTTACACCAAAGGATGCAGTCAATACACCCAAAATTACACCTGTAACCCAAGTCAATTCGCGAGGTTTTTTAAAACCACCAGTGAGATACACGCGAAATACGTGCAAGATCATCATTAATACCATCATACTTGCTGACCATCGATGAACTGATCGGATTAACCAACCAAAGTTAGCCTCAGTCATTATATATTGAACAGAAGCAAAAGCCTCCGTAACGGTTGGACGATAATAAAAAGTCATAGCAAAACCCGTCGCTACTTGGACTAAAAAACAAGTAAGTGTAATTCCTCCTAAACAATAAAATATATTTACATGAGGAGGGACATATTTACTAGTTATATCATCGGCAATGGCCTGAATCTCAAGACGTTCTTCGAACCAATCATAGACTTTATTGAGATAGGTAAACCAAGGAACCCCCCTTCGAACCGTATATGAAAATTTCATCTCGTACGGCTCAAACAAAAAGACTCAAATACTGGTTATTTGGAAAACAGATATGTGTAATAGAAAGTTTGAAACTTCTGAAGTTAATCCTATGATTCCAGTCTTTTTTGAAGATCCAAAAAATAGAAATCTACAAGATATTCTTAGTGTTTATAATGCCAAAATTTCAAGTCGGCTCACTCGTCTTTTCTCTTGATCCTTACAGGCCTCTTGAATATTCTATTATTTACTTCATTTTTTTTGTATTGTGTATGTAATAAGATTTGACTTCTGTTTTTTTTTTTTATTGATAAGAATTTTCTTGTTAAGACCCTATAGAATCAATGGAAAACCTGAGATTCATACCAGAACCACGATGATTTCCAAAAAAACCTTTAATCGAAGTCCAAGAATTCCCTGAGTAAGAACTGCTAGATCATCACTTATTCAATTTCAATAAATAGATATAATGAAAAAAAAAAAATACAAAGAAATGGATAAGCGGCGGCCGAATAAAATTCCATTTCTTTTTCTAAATGAATTCTTCTAACTCTTTCATTTTTTTTCGTCCGGTTGCGAGGTCTAAATATAAATATTAAGTATGAATCATAGTTCTAACACTTTAGAATCTATTTATTTTCTATATTCCGTGCTCCAGATACTAGAATAAATATCTGACGGGGTAAAGCCATCTATCAAGATAAGATGACGTATCCATTTTATGTTCTGTACTATCAATAGGATCCATTATAACAAGTCACACACTCATATTCCGGAAATAGAGAAACAAAGAAGTTTCGCGGTCCAACTACCAAATCAAAATGGAATGGTCTAAAAATGAACGATCTAAATGCTAAACTTGACTTTTCTATTGAAAAGCTAGTTAGTTGGTTCTTGTGAATCGAATTCTCTAATTCATGGAAATTTGGTCCAGTAAAAGGGACGAATTATAAATCTCTAAAATAATAGAGAGAAATACCGCAAATAGGGCCATTGCAACCCCCATCCAAGGGGTAGTTCCCCACCCCGGAGCTACTTTACCATATTCTGAATTCAATGGTTTCAATAAATCTCCTACAACAGTTCGTCTTGGACCAGATCTAGAACTACCCTCAACGGTTTGTGTAGCCATAAATCCTATTTTTTTATTGAGATCTGTTGACTTTGTATACCATTCCGCTGTAGATAAAGGATCTTACCCTATAGATCCATTGTAGTCTTGATATTATAGAATCATGGAAACAGCAACCCTAATTGCCATCTCTATATCCGGTTTAATTGTAAGTTTTACTGGGTATGCCTTATATACTGCTTTTGGGCAACCCTCTCAACAACTAAGAGATCCATTCGAAGAACATGGGGACTAGTTGAAGTAATGAGCCCCCAATATTACGATATTGGAGGCTCATTACTTCATTCAATTGAGATAATTCTCAATCATTTCGTGTTTTTAGTGGGAACTTTAGGGGGTTCTCTAAAAAAAATAGCGAAAAAAATGATTCCTAAAGTCGAGACTAAGAGGAATGTATAAACCAATGCTTCCATAGATTTGATCGTGGTTTACAATTATAGCTTTCATACCTGTTTTGGGGGATTATCTCCTGGATAAAGAAAAAGAAAGAACAAGAGTAAAACAAAATGGAATCAAGATTTATCTAGTTCCCTAATATCAAATTCACATAACAAAAAAAAAATCGAATCGAAAAGGAACAAACCTATTTCTATCAGACTCCCTGTTTTTTTGTAGTTGGATCTCCAAGTTTTTGGAATGCTCCAAATTCTACTTGCGCATCCAAATCTGGATCAATACCAGCAAAAACATCTCTGAACAAGGTTCTAGCACCATGCCAAATGTGTCCGAAAAAGAAGAGCAGAGCAAACGAAGCATGTCCAAAAGTAAACCAACCCCTTGGACTGCTACGAAAAACACCATCCGATTTTAAAGTAGCACGATCTAATTCAAAAATTTCACCCAATTGAGCACGTCGAGCATATTTTTTCACAGTAGCAGGATCGCTATAACTGACTCCATTGAGTTCGCCACCATAGAATTCAACAATTACACCTACTTGTTCGACACTATACTTCGATTCTGCCCTTCGAAAAGGAACATCTGCTCTAACAATTCCGTCTCCGTCTACCAAAACAACCGGAAAAGTTTCAAAAAAGGTAGGCATACGACGTACAAAAAGTTCATGCCCCTCTTTGTCTCTAAAGATAGGATGCCCTAACCAACCAACCGCTATTCCATCTCCATTGTCCATTGAGCCCGCTCTAAACAAACCCCCTTTTGCCGGATTATTACCGATGTAATCATAAAAAGCTAATTTTTCAGGAATTTTAGACCAAGCTTCTGATAAACTTTGATTTTCGACTAGCCCACTACCAACTCTTCGATATATTTCTTGCTGGAAGTATCCCTGATCCCATTGATAACGAGTAGGACCAAATAATTCAATCGGGGTAGTTGCTGAACCATACCACATAGTTCCAGCAACAACAAAAGCTGCAAAAAATACAGCAGCGATACTACTGGAAAGGACGGTTTCAATATTTCCCATACGCAATCCTTTGTATAAACGTTGAGGTGGACGCACACTAAGATGGAAAAGACCCGCTAATATGCCCAATGTCCCTGCTGCAATATGATGAGAGGCTATTCCCCCCGGAACAAAAGGATCAAAACCGTCCACACCCCATGCGGGATTTACAAATTGTACCCTTCCTGTTAGTCCATAAGGATCGGATACCCATATTCCAGGACCAAACAATCCTGTTACATGAAAGGCGCCAAAACCAAAACACGCCACCCCTGCAAGAAATAAATGAATTCCAAATATTTTTGGCAAATCCAAAGAAGGTTTTCCAGTACGTTCATCACAAAAGATTTCTAGATCCCAATAGACCCAATGCCAAATAGCCGCCAAAAAGCACAAGCCCGAAAACACAATATGTGCCGCGGCCACACCTTCGTAACTCCAAATACCCGAATTTGTTATAGTGCCTCCTGTAATATTCCAACCACCCCACGAATTGGTTATTCCTAAACGAGTCATGAAGGGTATAACGAACATACCCTGTCTCCACATTGGGTCAAGAACAGGGTCAGAGGGATCAAAAACTGCTAATTCATATAGAGCCATCGAACCGGCCCAACCAGCAACCAGAGCTGTATGCATTATATGGACAGAAAGTAAACGGCCGGGATCATTTAATACAACGGTATGAACACGATACCAAGGCAAACCCATGAAAATACCCCTTATATTAACAAAAAATAGACACTATGTAACTTTATTGCACTGTAAAAAACTATGCTTGCTATAGACCCTCCCCTTAATTAGTATTAGTAAATTATCTCACATTAAAGAATTTATATTTGTTCGAGTTTTTTAGAAACAAAGGAGCATTCTATTCGTAGGAACAAAAAGAAGCAGATCTATTCTATATCCGATAAGTAACAATACGCAATGGTGGTGGGGGTTTACTTTTTTTGATATGCGTGTTTATATCAGTGAATGCAGACAATGGATACTAATACAAGAACAACGAATCCTTTTTTTCTTCAAAATGAACATTCGTTGTTCTTATATTAGACACAAAAAGTCTACGTATGGGTCTTTCTTGGTTTCATTACAAAGATAGAGCTTTATATATATAAAATATAAAAAAATATATATATAAAATATAAAAAAAAAATGAAAAAATGGAAATATTTTCGTTTACTCAACTCATGTCATGAGTTGATCAATAAATCGGTTGATTTGGAATCATAGGCTGGGTAGATGTCACAGATGATGAATTGATTTCTTACCTATGTAACTATATTTTTCTTTTTGTTCATCCGTAATAATGGATTCATGAATCCATTATTTTCAATTGTATCTTTCAATTGGTATTTTTTGCTTACCTATTTGGATCTAAAAAAAATGGAAACTTAGGAAAGTGCTTTATAAACATATGTATAAAAAGAATATATTTCATCTAGTTTCCTTATGCCCACTATAACCAGTTATTTAGGTTTTATACTAGCAGTTTTAACTATAACCGCAGGTATTTTTATCAGTCTGAGTAAGATACGACTTATTTGATTTGCAATTTAGAGATGAATTGGAAATTGTAGAATATTTTGGATATTGATAGTTTCTTATCATATTTCCAATTCTTGGTCATTGAGATTCATGGTCAATATAAATTCATATTTAAGGATCGATATTATCCCCACCTTATTTTACTTTCAACCAAACTCAAATGATTGAAGTTTTTCTATTTGGAATCGTGTTAGGTCTAATTCCTATTACTTTGGCTGGATTATTTGTAACGGCCTATTTACAATACCGACGTGGCGATCAGTTGGATATTTGATTTAGTACTGTCTCTTTTGTTTATTGACCTCCTATTTTTTTTTTTAATCCTAATTGACAGGAGATCCAATTAACACTTTTTTTTGATTAGACTAGACTGTTATCCCATTATTTTAGTCTCATTCTCCATCTCAGAAGAATGGTATCACGCTCTGTAGGATTTGAACCTACGACATCGGGTTTTGGAGACCCGCGTTCTACCGAACTGAACTAAGAGCGCTTTCTTTTCCTAAAGAATTTTATGAAATGGCAATACATATTGCATGCATACAAACTCAATATGGAAAACTATTCATATAACTTGAGTATCTATGTCCAATTTGAATCGCTCAAAATTGATCTCTTGTTACTGCTCATACGATAACTAATCGTTAGGAATAGGGATGACAGGATTTGAACCTGTGACATTTTGTACCCAAAACAAACGCGCTACCAAGCTGCGCTACATCCCTTGACATAAGTTTCCAGTGTCATTCTAAAAAATTTTTGTCTTGTTTTCCACATTCTTCCATTATATATGGAATATATCCTTCCTTTTTTTTTTGTTTTTTTTTTTTTTACTTTCTTAGATCGATCATATAAAGAACAAATATTCTGATAGAATAGTTATATTCAATTAATATAAATAATTTTAAACCGGGAATAGATAGGATATATAAATAATAAGATACAAAGAGTATAATAACAAGAACAAAGAATATACAAATAAGAATAATATATATATATAATAGAATTTAGAATAATAGTCTATTATTCTAATTCTTATAAAAAAAGTACTCTATAAAAAAATATCTAATGAATTGTTGTACAATTCAATTTGGATTCGGACTTCCCCCGACAAATCCAAGTGATTTTATTAATAAAAAAACATGGAATCATATTCCTATATTCTGTATTATTAGGTATTCAAAATTACAAGAAAAAACGAAGGAGGATTGGAAATGCGAGATCTAAAAACATATCTCTCTGTGGCACCAGTGGCAAGTACTTTATGGTTCGCGGCTCTAGCGGGTCTCTTGATCGAAATCAATCGTTTATTCCCAGATGCATTGACATTCCCCTTTTTTTGATTCTAGTTATTGGCACGGGAAAGGGTGACGAAGATTAGGGATCCAATAAAATATCTGTGATTCAATCCCTCTTCGTTGCTTTTTTTATACTAGAATAATAAATTAAGGAAATTCAAAAAGGTGGATTGGGCCTCCGTGAAATTTTGAATTTTGCCCAGGTTTCGTTTAAATGGAATTGAATTAATACTTCAATTCCATTGCTATTAATAACTATTAGAATTCTGAATAGTCAGACCAGAAATGGAATTATTAGGGTAGGGGCAATAATATCATAAAAGATATTTAAATAAAAACAGAAATACTATACTGTAATTCGAAATATATTTCGAAAGCATTGTAGTAGTGAATTATTACTGTACTATATAAAATGAATTGGAACAAAATATTTCAGAATTTTATTTTGACTTATCAACTTATATTTTTTTTCGTTCCTTTTTTCTTCTTCCCTTCGAATCTTAAAATCGAAGAGTTAAGTGAATAAAAAAAACCAAAGGAGGCTCATGGCTAAGGGTAAAGATATCCGAATAACTGTTATTTTAGAATGTACTAGTTGTGATAAAAAGAGTGTTAATAAGGAATCGAGAGGTATTTCTCGATATATTACTCAAAAGAATCGACACAATACGCCTAGTCGATTGGAATTGAGAAAATTCTGTCCCTTTTGTTGCAAACATATGATTCACGCAGAGATCAAGAAATAGAGAAAATGGATTACTTGTGTATTACCCTTAGGAGGTAAATTGAAAAAATTAAATAACATAAAAATGAATTATATAGATATCAGAGAAATTATCTTCTCTATATTCTATAAATAAAATTCTATAA
>CAWUDS030001355.1:0-38568 GCA_963859935.3 Lathyrus sativus
TGTTCTTGACAGAGCGAGTTTTTGATCAAAGGATTTTATCATCGGGTATATGTCTGTTCTTGATAGAGCAGGTTTTGATCAGAGTATTGTCATCAGCAGCTGTGTGTTTGTTCTCGACAGGGCAGATTTTTGATTTGGGGTCTGAAGACTTCAGCAACAGATATTTCTGATCACGGGTCCTTATTATCAGGCACTTATTCTTGTCAGGGCAGAATTTTGATCTCAATCCTATCAGATGGTCATTCTCAGTAGATCAGATCAGTGGTTTTACACCGGGGTTTCCTTCTCACCAGTGACTGTTGATACCGAATCTCCACAGCAGCCACCTGGATATATTATTGCATGCCTGCATTTTGCATTAGCTCGCATATTCATGTTTGCATTCCATTAGCATGTGTCTGTGCTACAGGCGCGTTTCGTATCCTGAGTCTGGTGTCCCGAGCAATATGAGATATTTTCTTCCATGAATGGATCCAGTCTCATCACTGCATTGACACTATGTTGGCACGTTGACACCAGAATTAGGGGTGATCTCCTAAACGTACAGACACCCATGGCATTAGCATAATTCATCTTGCATGGCAGAAGCCGGGACTTGTCTTCTAACCCTTGTGTTTCCAGGTTTGACTCAGAATCGAGTAGCTCAGACTAATGGAGCAGATACAAGCTGAACTAGGGAAAATCCAAAGCCAGCTGGGGCAGGTCATGAATGACATACAGGCAGTGCGTCTGGACCAGCAAGTACTCAGAGAAGAGAATCAGCAGCTGCAGAATCAGTTGAGCTTTCTCATGGGAGTGGTGAGGAGTATGCTAAATAAGGAAAGTGGTCAAGCACCCTAGGAGGAGACCAGAGTGCTTCCTCCGTTACCGTTAGTGCCACCTGTGCTGAAGCCAAGTGGACCTCATAGATCCTCTACACAGCATGAAGCTCGAGACCTGTCTCGTCAACAGCCGCGCCAAGCATCTCAGAATAACCCTGGAGGTTATAGTCAAAAGAAGAAGCTACTTGATAGAGCTGTGGACCCAATACCTGTGAGTTATGCCCAGTTGTTGCCACTGTTGGTTTAGAACCGCATCCTCAAGCTTCGGACCTCAGATCCACCAGGTGACATGTCACCAGACGTTGATCTAAGCACGCGTTGTGATTTCCACTCAGGAGCACCGGGGCACCATTTTGAAACATGCAAGGCTCTCAGGAATAAGATTCAGGACCTTATCGACTCAAGGGCGATTAGGCTTGTGCCAGGCGGCATGAGAGCATCGGGAAAGTTCATCCCGTACCCTGTAGGAGAGGTGAATGATTCCACTCCTTTGCCTGAAGTTGAGAAAGATCTTGAATACGTCCCGCGACCTTTGGTGACTGCATCGCCTCGTTCGCAGCTTCTACCTGGATCAAGCTCAAGGACGCAAGCGCCTAAACAAGGGACCATCGCCACTCAGAAACGACGACCTCTTGCTTCTTGGCGGAAAGAATACCAACACCAGGATCACAAGAGACCTCGCAACCACGTGGAACAAAGGAATGCTTCTTTCCATCCAGTGCCTGTGCCGTATAGCCAGATTCTTCCACTGTTGATTCAGAATTCCTTGGTGGAACCGAAAGCTCTCAAGCCCGTGCCAGAGCCTTACCCTCCAGGGTACAATCCTCATGTTCAGTGCGGTTACCATGGTGGATCTCCGGGGCATTCAACTGAAGATTGCAAGGCTTTCCAGGCGAAAGTGCAACAATTGATCGACCAAGGGTGTATTTCCTTTCCAGACGGAGTTTTGGTTGTACGTGACAACCTCTCAGCTGTTTGAGCTCGCAGATTCAGAGGGTTATTTCCAGAAGCCAGTGATCCAGACAGGCAGACGTCCTCAACATTGGCAGTCCTCGGACTTTTTACCATTTTGCATTTGTAGTTTCTTTTCTGTTAGTTACTACTTGCTGTTAAACATTGTATGTTTCGAATGGTGATGTTAATAAAGTGACTATGCATTTTTTCTGAACTAATTATGTCGTTGTCACTCATTTACTGCATTACACTGACACTTGCATTTTATTTACTCCGATTTCTTACTATGATTAGCAATGAGCGGAGGGAGGATGATGAAACTGAATACTCATAGCCGACGATCGTATTGATTTCAGATAAAACCTTGCCGATGACGTATAAGGCATTGTTTCAAGTCCCTAAACACCGGAGAGATAAGGAAGAGAATCCCTTGTTAACCACTTCGAGCCGAGAAGTAGGAGTTTCTTTCGGACTTTTGAACCCTCACATCTTAACCCGGGGCAGGGTAGTTGTCAGTTAGCTTGATCGAGCGTTCAAGTCTTATAGAGGAGTGTTGTCCTTCGAGGACCAATCACATCATATTCCTCGCCAGAGGTCGTACCTCATCAACCACAATGGTTAAACCTCACTAATCAGGAGTGAGACAGTTACAAGCCTCTTGGATAAATCCAGACATCCAGTGTCACACGACTTGTTCCAAGAAAAAGAAAAGAAATAAGAAAGCCCGCTAAGTAAAAAGAGAAGCTAGAAAGCAAATACTTAGGCAAAAATCAGGGCATCCCGCTGGACTTCAAAAGAAAAATCGAAAAGAACTCAAAAGGAGTCAGTCCAGGCAAAAATTAGGGAATCAAAACAAAAGAATGAAAAAGAAAGGATTATAAATAGAAAAATCCTCAAACAAGAACGAAGTCGTGTAGACACAGACGCCGAAAACGAAAAAGGAGTAACTGTCACTCCGAAACACCTCGAGGATTCTCTAACTAGTTGCTCCCAATGTGCAACATACCTCTCGAAGAGGCGAGCGCTCGAGCTAAGTTAACTGAACTTTAGGATCGGAGAACATCACGTAGAAGGGGTGGGTACAAATCATAGTTTGAGCCAAATACCCTTTGTTTCACGCACCGTGAACCCGACCACGATACAACCCTTAAAAGACCTAATTGAGGCAGGGTTTATTCCGAAAGCGCATTACGATAAGGTTGAGTAACCTGACTCCTTCCTGATTTGCTAATCATATCCTTATTGTATTTTTCACTGATTACATCAGCACTACGTTTGAACTCTTTGGTTCATTCGTCACTCACTAGCATGACATGTAAATGAGTGACAGTACAACATTTTTCGAAATTTGCATGAACACTGCATTAAAATTACTATTCGTGAATAAACAATTTTGGTTGCAGGTTAGTAGCTGATATGAAGGAACTTCAACAGGGAATAGTCAATCAGGACTGAATCGTCAGAGGTCTGGATCAAAATGGTATGCTGCGAAGCCCTGTGAATTTGGGGCAATGACTTCCAGTGAGTTTGGAATCAGTTTGTCTAAGGACAAGTCCCGGAGCATCAGTTGATTATGGGGAAGTTTATGCAAGAAGCGGTTGGTCGGAAGTGAATCTTCTCGAGACCCAATCAGGGGCAGTTATCCAGAATTCTTGCGATTTGAGGGCAGATCCCTCCAGTGTTCGATCAGAGCATGTTGAGTCGCTCATCGCTCGTTCAGGGGCAAACTACTTCAGAGGTATTGAAGCCGACCATGCTGAGAGTTGATTAGTTGAGGATGAATCCTCCCGTTGTGCAGATGCTGGGGCAAGCCCTCTGAAGATTGTCTTGTTGCCAGTTGTCTTCGGCTCAGAACGAATTATTCCCAAAAGTCGGATTGGGGCAAGTTGAATTGCGCTGGGGCAAGTTGTTCAAATGAGTTTGTTCCCCTAGCAAGAATTGAGTATCGGAGAATCGTGTCATTACCCTGGCCAAAACCTGAACCTTCTGAAGAAGCCTTGCGGTCATTGGATTGCTATCCTACAGCATAACCTGTTACTTGACTCCATGATTGGTAGCCTGTGTTCCCTGTGTCGACGTTGTTGAATCAGGATTGTTTCTCAGCAGAGATGTACGGTTTGAGGTTGTTCCCCTGTACAGTTTGAGATTGCAGCAGATTGAGATGGCGTTTATCCCTTATCAGATTAGGGTCAAGATTACCCTCAGCAGACCAGAATTGATATCCCCGAAGCAGGGCGAGTCCTCCTTCTCCAGCAGAGTTCAGTAGTCTCTCCTCCGCAGAATATGAACGCAGAATAGTGAGCATTGATATGTCTCCCCAGGTAGAGGTGATACTCTTCCCCAAGCAGACGCATCCTGAAGGAGCGTCACCCCCATCAGCTGAGCCAAGCACCGAAGAATGACGTCGTCTTTCCCCAGCACCGGGTCATAAGTGCAGATTTCATAGAAGTGTTCGGGTGCCGAAGCTCGTGTTTCCCCAGTAAAGGCTCCAGCGGAATTGAAATTCCCCGCCAGAGCCGTATTCTCTCCCGAAGTTGGATGATTCCCTCTTCCCCCAGCAGAGTGTTGGAACAGCTGATGTTGTATTCCCCGCCAGAGCCGTATTCTCTCCCGAAGTTGGATGATTCCCTCTTCCCCAGCAGAGTGTTGGAACAGCTGATGTTGTATTCCCCGCTAGAGCCGTATTCTCTCCCGAAGTTGGATGATTCCCTCTTCCCCAGCAGAGTGTTGGAACAGCTGATGTTGTATTCCCCGGCAGAGTTGTACTCTCCCCCGAAGTCAGATGATTCTTTCTTCCCCAGCGAAATTGAAATTCCGCATCAGAATTACACGCTCCAGTGAAGTAGAATGATTTCTCTCCCCGGCTGAGTCCGCAGAAAAGCAGAATCCTTGGAAGCAGTTGGGACCATGAGTGGTTTTCCTAGCAGATGTTGAACAACTGATGCTGTATCTCCCCAGAGTCGCACTCTCTCCAATGAAGCAGAATGACTTCTCCTTCCTCAGCCGAGTTTGCAGATGTCCAAGAGAGCCGAGCCCTTGGAGATTGATCAGATCATGTTCAGTTGTTTCCCCAGTGGAGTGTTGAGCAGCTGAAGTTGTTTCCCCACAGAGCGGTTATCCCCAGAAGAGTAGCCGAGACGGCCACGCAGTTTATTCTCGCGATTGATATCAGCAGGTCCAAGTTCTCGTAGAGCTTCGTCCCCTGCAGAAATCAGCTGAAGTTGTTTTCCATGCAGCAGTCCGCGGAAGATCAGTTCCCCAAACAGAGCCTGATTGATATTGGCGTGTCCACGTTCTCCTCAGCGGGATGATTCCTCTACCTGAGTAGTTCTTGTCTCCTTGACAAAAAGGTTTCCTCCTCCCAGCATTTATTTTGCGGACGGGATCGCATCATTGTGCACGACTGCTGCATGGCATTTAACACTGCATAGCATTTAACGTTGCATAGCATTGTGCATGATTGCACAACATTTAGCATAAACGCATATCATTCCCACCGTGTGGGGCATAACGCAGAAGCATATGCATCATAAACATGATCTAGGTCATTATTATTCTTGTTTTACAGGCGTTCCACCAAGAGACCAGTTGCTCAGGACGATTCCTGATATTCTCTCCAACGAGGTCACTCTCTTAAGATGATTCTTAAGACCTCGGTGTAATCCCCGCAGTCGCTCGCTCAAGATGATTTTTGAGATCCTCAACGAAGTCAGTTCAAAGCGACCCTTGAACTCCTCAGCAGGGCCATTTGCTTAATATGTTTCTTAAGACTTCAGTGCAACTTCCCGAGTTGGTTGCTTAGGATGATTCTTGAGCTCCCCAGTAGCGTCCCCAACAAGAGTTGCCCAGGAAGATTCCTGGAATACCCAACAGAATAAAGTTTCCAGAAAGGTTATCAGGTCAGGATGATTCTCGGAAGCGCCCTACGGAGTTGTTTGTTCAAGATGATTTCTGGAACCCCCAACAGAGTGGAGGGATTTTCCCCAGCAGGTGGTTGGCACTTCCCCAGCAGTAGGCAGGTAGATTGATATCCCCAGCCGAGCACAGTCATGATTGGCAGATGGAATGTTTCCCCAAGCGGATCCTGAAGGATTGTCCAGCAAGCCGAAGTTTGTTTATCCCCGTGAGTTTGAGGACTTAATGACATGAGTGTCTTGTAGCCCGAAGGCTATGTTCCCTAGAAGGGTCGTTCCCCCAGAAAGCCGTTCAGAGCATTTATCGCTTTCCCCGTGCAGAGTATAGCAGAAGATAGTGTGTTGATCAGCTTGATGTGCTGTGTTCTCCGGAGGGGTCTGTCATCCTCAAGTGCAAGTCCAGCTGAGACAAGCAGGAAATGCAGTTCCCTTGAAGGGTAGCTTTTCCTCAGCATAATGGTTACTCTCCCCGAGAGGATGATTCCTCTTCCCAGCATTTACTCTGCTGGGGCATTTCCTTGCATGATTGCATAAACATTTACCCAAAAGCGTAGCATTCCGTTTCGCACGGAGCATTACGCTCATTCTTCCAGCATTTGCATATGAAGCATGAACCAGGAGGTTACCTTGTTCTCGAGCAGAGATACTTGCTCCCCAGTAAAGTTGGTAGGAATTGCCTGAGTGAGCTCTTTCGTTATTCTCCAGCAGTTGTTGAAGTCGTTGGGGTGAATTCTCTCGTCTTTCTGCAGCAAAGTCTACAAGGTCGTTTGGGGGAACCCTTTTTTTTCCTTTTCCCCAGTGAGTCGTCAGGATTGTTTGGGTGAACCCCCATTCTTCTCTCCTCAACCGAGTTGTTAACTTGATGATTATGTCCGGTGACCCGGCGTGTTTGCTTTTATTTAGCAACGACTTGACAAGATGTCAAGAGAATAGCAGCGTGTATGTTTGATTCCAAGCTCAGGTTTCGTACCTTTGGATATGTTTGATTCCAAGCTCAGGTTTCGTACCTTTGGATATGTTTGATTCCAAGCTCAGGTTTCGTACCTTTGGATATGTTTGATTCCAAGCTCAGGTTTCGTACCTTTGGATATGTTTGATTCCAAGCTCAGGTTTCGTACCTTTGGATATGTTTGATTCCAAGCTCAGGTTTCGTACCTTTGGATATGTTTGATTCCAAGCTCAGGTTTCGTACCTTTGGATATGTTTGATTCCGAGCTCAGGTTTCGTACCTTTGGATATGTTTGATTCCAAGCTCAGGTTTCGTACCTTTGGATATGTCCGCCTCCAAGCTCAGGTTTTGTACCTTTGAGATGTATACTTCGGATTCCCGGACCGGGTTTGTGTTCGACGGCAAGGTTGGATGTTTGTTCGACGGCGAGGTCGGATGTTGGTTCGGCGGCGAGGTTGAATGTTTGTTTGACGGCGAGGTCAGACTCTTTAAATCCCCAGTAGAGATGATGTTTGTACAACGACGATGTCGAGGGTCTCTAAGAGGATGTTTGTTTCCGACGGCGATGTCAGATTCAGTTTTCCAGCGGCGATGTTGGGCATGTCAAGGTGATCCAGTCTTCTGACAGCGATGTTAGGTGATGCAGATCCTTTAATTCTCCAGCGGTGATGCGGCGTATTCTGTCTGAAGCTGGAATAGCCGACGAGCAGGGTTTCATCTTTCTTCAGAAGAGCTGTCAGATATGTTTCTCCAGCGGCGATGCGGGGTATCCTGTCAGATGTGTTTCTCCAGCGGCGATGCGGGGTATTCTGTCAGATATGTTTCTCCAGCGGCGATGCGGGGTATCCTGTCAGATGTGTTTCTCCAGCGGCGATGCGGGGTATTCTGTCAGAGGTGTTTCTCCAGCGGCGATGCGGGGTATTCTGTCAGATGTGTTTCTCCAGCGGCGATGCGGGGTATTCTGTCAGAGGTGTTTCTCCAGCGGCGATGCGGGGTATGTGGATAACTGACGGCGATGTTAGATCGATATTTCTCCAGCTAGTTGCCGTGCAGCTAGTATTGCAGTATTCAAAGGTTTGTTCCCCGCATAGTATCGTGTGCTTGTGCAGTTGGCAAATTTTCGGGTTTACCGGTATTCAACCGTCTCGCACCTTGATTGGTTGAGAGTCGTTCGCTTCTCACCCAGTCAGGTTCAAACCGTTTGAATAGGGGCAGCTGTTGCACCCCAAAATTTGACCAACCGATTTTCCTAGCTGGCTCGTGGTTTAAATTCATGTTCGCATCAGATGCATGATGTGTGTGTACAGACAGAGGATATCAGAGTTACAGTTCGGGTTTCATCTATCCGACATTTCAGATCCAGTCTAGGTCATCAGGGTTTTATTTCGGGAAATTGTGCGCTTCTCGGGATTTTCAGTCTGCATGGTGGTTTTCGAGATATTCTGATGCCAGGGGTTTACTGGTTGATTTGATTTGGTCGCACGCTCTTTTATGTTGGTTATTGGCCTCTGTCTGCATTTTTTAGGGTTCAGTAGCTTTTGTGGGTTTTAAATAGGCTTTTAATCATTTTTAGGATTTAAATAAAATTTTAAGCATTTTTTTTAAATAGTTTAGGTCTTTTTTCTAGAACTTTATATCATTTTTAGAATTTTATAGATTTTTTAAATAGGTTTTAATTGGTTTAATAGTTTTTAAATCATTTTTTAGAATATAATAGGTTTTAAAGTTGTTTTTAATTGTTTTTAGATAATATAGGAAAGTATAGTTTTTTCTTTTATTAATAATAGATTTTAATAGCTTTTTAAATTTTAATAGGAATTTTATAGAAATTATTAGAAGTTTTATTAATATAGGATTTAATTAGTTTTTAGGTTAATTAGAATTAATTAACTTTTGTTTAGCTTTAATCTTTTCCATTAATCATTGTCATTAATCCAATTTTGATTCATTTTATTAATCCATTCAGTTTTTTGTTTTTTTATCTGTTTACGTTTTGGGCCCCATTCCAATCCGTAAGGCCCAATTCTGGGTTTCTTGTCCATTTCCAAATCAATTCAGCGAGGCCCATTCAGAGTTTTTGTCCATTTTTCCAGCAGTTTCTGGAAGCTTCCAGAACGATCCAGATAACCCTCAGGGTATATAAGTCAGCGTACACGTGTACGCACACGGGGGACCCCATGTTACGCTTCAGAATCACGCCACATCACACCACTCAGAACACTTTCTCACGCTGACACCTCACCACCACCTATCCACTCTCTCTCCTCGCACGCCACGCGTCCTGCATGCAGGACCTCCTCTGAGACACTTGTCTCCACTGCACCCATCGCCGGAGAAGCCACCGGCGGCCATGCATCCACCCTGAACTCCCACCGCCGGCAGCCCCAACCGTCACCGGCCACCGCAACCTTCACCGGTACTAATTTTCTGCCCAGAATCTCCAGAAACGCTTCTTTCTCCTCTCTTCCTCCTCCGCCCCTCATCATCAGCACTTCGCCGGAGAATTCAACGCCGCCGAAAAATTCATCCTTGCGCCCAGATTCATCCACCAATTTCCCAGATTTCTCCAGAAAGCGTATCAACCTCCATCGTCCTTCAAGAAATCTTTTCCAGAAAATCCCTCCACCTTCATTGTTCTTCAATCACGAGTGTCCAGAACACGTCCACCTTCATCAACATTCAAGGGATTTTCCAGATTCTTCATCAAAATTCTCCAGAAACCCTTCAAGTCTTCATCAACTGTTCACTTTTTTCCAGAAGCTCTTCAACCGTGCCTCAAGAACGTTCATCCCCCAGAAGATTCCCAGAATTTCAACACGCGCTGCTAAGATCCTCGTCCCTCTCCGTTCTTCCCAGAAAGATTAACCGCTCATCAAGCGCCTCTTCGAAGAACTCCAGAAGCGTCCTCGTCTCCAGGTTCGCTTCTTCTCGCCTCCTTTGATGTTGTTTTTTTCATTGATTTTAGGGTTCATCGTTTTAGGGTTTGAGTTTCGTGGGTGATATTATTGAGATGAGGATGAAAGAATTCTGAATAGGGTTGTGTGTTTCTGAGATTGGGTTGATGGTTCTTGAGAATTGCAGAGAGGAGAGTTGGGAGAAGACGGCTAGGGTTTGGTTCGAGGTGATGAACAGTGATCAGAAGGGATGAAGGAGAGTTAGGTTTTGTTAGGGTTAGGTTTGGGCTGGGTTAAGCCCAATGTGTTAGTTTACTGAAGCATACTCCCAATTACTCGTTCCCCCCCCCCCCCCCCTGCGTGAAATTACTGAAGCGAGTTGGGTTGGGCTTAGGCCCTACTTGCTATTGGCACCCCCCACCAGCGGCCCAAACAGGAAAATAACTGAAAACCCTTGCTATTTACACCGTCCTCATGTCCCTTTTCTTTTTAGTTTTCAAGTGTTTTTCTGGTAACCACTGGGCCCAGGCGCGCCCTGCTAGGCGCACCCCCCTTCCTGGGCCCATCATGAAAATCAACTAGCGCGCCCTTCTATCTGCACCCCCTCCCCCTTAATTGTTTTCTTTTATTTTTAATTCCATTTAATTGTCTTGCTTTTATAAAATTCATAAAAAATAGAAAATTAAATATTTTTTAATTCTTCTTTTTTCATATGTTCATAAATTTGTCTAGAAAAATATAAATAAATAAAATTTCCATTTTATTTTCTTTTCATATTTTTAGTATATTTTTCATTTTAATAGCCTTTTAATATGTTTAGTATGATATCCAATTTTGTAGAATTTCTTTTAGGACCTTCCCTTAGTCTTTTTAATTCATTCTTTTTTGTGTGATTAGATATTGAATCATAGTTCCCCATAGGATTTAATTCTTGATTTTTAGATTAAAATTTGACTATATTAATTAGGTTAGCATTAGGGTATCATAATTAGGGTTTAGGTTGTGCATAGGTGAGGAAATTCATTTTCTTTAGATAGTTTTGTCTTGATTTTTGGGTAGAGGCATATGTGGATGTTATGGGTAGATGTTGTAGACCCTTGAGAATAATTGTTAGATTTTCCCCCTTGGTTTAGTATTTTTAGGTATTTTCTGAAGTTGCCTGATGATTTTGTCTGCCCTGTGGTCATCTGTTCATCTCTGGGGTTTATTTTGGGGAATTTGTTGTGGGGCTTAATTTGTTTTGAAGATCTTGTTGAAGAGCATGATGGAAGAGAAGATTGTAGATCAAGACTCAGAGACCCAGAGCTTGGCTTATTCCCTGTCTGTGAGGTTTGAGATCCTGAAGTTTGAAGGAAGTTCATGGTACTTTCCTGAGGAAGGCACTATGAATGACTTTCATTCTTTCTTCTCACCTCTTTCTTAAGTATCCAATGATGTTGGAGCCAACTTGTGAGTTTAATTTCTCCTGAGGAGGAATGTAAACTGATCACATGTTGTTGAGCCACATGGGATACAACTCCTAAGTGGAAGCCTCCTAGTACTTTCATGAGGAAGGTCCTATGGGTCTATTCACTTAGTTCCATTAGTTTGTCTAGGATTTCTTAAGTATCCAATGATGTTGGAGCCAACTTGTGAGTTTAATTTCTCCTGAGGAGGAATGCAAACTGATCACAGTTGTTGAGCCACATAGGATACAACTCCTAAGTGGAAGCCTCCTAGTACTTTCCTGAGGAAGGTCCTATGAGTCTGTTCATTTAGTTCCACTAGTTCAGATAGGATTTCCTAAATATCCAGTGATGTTGGAGCCTGCTTGTGAGTTTAATTTCTCCTGAGGAGGAATATAAACTGATCACAGTGGTTGAGCCACATAGGGTATGATTCCTGAGTATACCCCTCCTAGTGTTTTCCTGAGGAAGACACTATGAGTCTGCCTACTTAGCTCCCTTTCTTTGGTAAGCTTGTTCTGAAGCTTGAAGACTGGGATTGCTTTCTTTTGGCTAGGTTTTGCTTTAGGGCTTTGCTTAGATTTGATTCTGATTCTGTGTCAGGGTTAGGATTAGAGAATAGATGATTCTTTCTCAAGTGTGTTTGTTTGCCTGATGGCACTTCCCTTCTTTTATCTGTTATTGCTTGATAGCATGTTGTTTATTTTCAGTATGATTACTGTCATTTCATGACTGGCTTGAGGTCGAGACGAGCTTGTGGAGGCTGAAGCCCCACACACATTTCCTCCCTCACTTGCATTGCATGCATTTTACTGTTAAAGCTGATGCTTTTGTCTGTTTTGGTGTATCATTGACATGATCCCTTAGGACTCTCATTTCTTCTGATGAGGATTTGATGATAGACTTTTAGGTTGAAACCTATGCATGACAACATCTAGGAGTTCCCTGTTCAAACCTCAACCATAGGATGAATCCATGGCATGACAACAGTAGGACTTGATAGTCTCCCTCCTAGTTGGGTCTGTTCTCTTCTCATCTCGAAGCAGTTTAAGATGCAGTAATCATGAATGATTTCTTTCGTACGTTACGAGCCTTAAGCCATCTGAGGATGGATGTTTAGTATGGTACCCTTTGGGTGACATGCGACACATTCACTCTCAGGTCATAGTCTCTAGTGCGGTTGAGATCGCAAACACAATAAAAGACACTTCTTTTAGGAGATAACCCGTGTCGCTTGCGCGAAAATAAGGTGCCGGCATGACAGAAGAGTCGCCACCTTTCGTTATTTATCCCTCAGAGCGGGAAAGGAAACGATCGGAAAAACCTGACGAATAAGGGTAAGACAAGGTCATCGCAACCATTGTCTGGGTTCGGGAGTCGGTTACGCAAGGGGAAGGTATTAGCACCCCTCACGTCCGTCGTACTCGACGGGATCCTCGCTTGTGTGTTTACTTGGACGGGTTGGTTATAATCTATCTACCTATCAAGGCTGGCTAAAAAAGAAAAAGAAAAATGACTCGGCAAAGCATCGCGCTTTATGCCTACGTATTCTCATCAGAGAATGAGAAATCAGAGTCAACGTAGTTCGGCTAACTACGGGGGAAGGTGGGGAAGGTTGCTCGCTAGGATATCGCATCCTATGCCTACGTACTTTCATCTGGTATGAAAGATCAGAGCAAACGTAGTTCGGGAAACTACGGGTTATCTCCTGAAAGAAGTGTTTTTTATTATGTTTGCGATTTCAACCGCACTAGAGACTATGACCTGAGAGTGAATGCGCCGCATGTCACCCAAAGGGTACCATACTAAACATCCATCCTCAGATGGCTTAAGGCTCGTAACGTACGAAAGAAATCATTCATGATTACTGTATTTTAAACTGCTTCGAGATGAGAAGAGAACAGGCCCAACTAGGAGGGAGACTATCAAGTCCTACTGTTGTCATGCCATGGATTCATCCTATGGTTGAGGTTTGAACAGGGAACTCCTAGATGTTGTCATGCATAGGTTTCAACCTAAAAGTCTATCATCAAATCCTCATCAGAGGAAATGAGAGTCCTAAGGGATCATGTCAATGATACACCAAAACAGACAAAAGCATCAGCTTTAACAGTAAAATGCATGCAATGCAAGTGAGGGAGGAAATGTGTGTGGGGCTTCAGCCTCCACAAGCTCGTCTCGACCTCAAGCCAGTCATGAAATAACAGTAATCATACTGAAAATAAACAACATGCTATCAAGCAATAAACAGATAAAAGAAATGAAGTGCCATCAGGCAAACAAAACACATGCTTGAGAAAGAAATGATCTACATCTAATCCTAACCCTAACACAGAATCTGAATCAAATCTAAGCAAAGCCCTGAAGCAAATCCTAACCAAAAGAAAATCAATCCCAGTCTTCAAGCTTCAGAGCAAGCTTACCAAAGAAAGGGAGCTAAGCAAGCAGACTCATAGTGTCTTCCTCAGGAAAGCACTAGGAGGTGTATACTCAGGAGTTATATCCTATGTGGCTCAACCACTGTGATCAGTTTACATTCCTCCTCAGGAGAAATTAAACTCACAAGCAGGCTCCAACATCACTGGATATTTAGGAAATCCTATCTGAACTAGTGGAACTAAATGAACAGACTCATAGTACCTTCCTCAGGAAAGTACTAGGAGGCTTCCACTTAGGAGTTGTATCCTATGTGGCTCAACAACTGTGATCAGTTTACATTCCTCCTCAGGAGAAATTAAACTCACAAGTTGGCTCCAACATCATTGGATACTTGAGAAATCCTAGATAAACTAAGGGAACTAAGTGAATAGACCCATAGGACCTTCCTCAGGAAAGTACTAGGAGGCTTCCACTTAGGAATTGTATCCCATGTGGCTCAACAACATGTGATCAGTTTACATTCCTCCTCAGGAGAAATTAAACTCACAAGTTGGCTCCAACATCATTGGATACTTAAGAAAGAGGTGAGAAGAAAGAATGAAAGTCATTCATAGTGCCTTCCTCAGGAAAGTACCATGAACTCCCTTCAAACTTCAGGATCTCAAACCTCACAAACAGGGAACAAGCCAAGCTCTGGGTCTCTGAGTCTTGATCTACAATCTTCTCTTCATCATGCTCTCCAACAAGCTCTTCAAGACAACACAAGGCCCACAACAAATTCCCCAAAACAACCCCCAGAGATGAACAGATAACCACAGAACAGACAAAATCATCAGGCAACTTCAGAAAATGCCTAAAAATGCTAAACTAATGGAAAAAAACTATCAATTATTCACAAGGGTCTACAACATCTACCCATAACATCCATATGGGCCTCTACCTAAAAATCAAGACAAAACTATCTAAATAAAATGGATTTCTTCACCTAAGCACAACCTAAACCCTAATTAGGATACCCTAAATCTACCCTAATTAAACTAATCAAAATTCTAACCTAAAAATCTAGAATAAATCCTATGGGGAACTATGATTCATCATCTAATTACACAAAAAAGAATGGATTAAAAAGACTAAAGGAAGGTCCTAAAACAATTCTTGCAAAATGAGGTATCAACCAAAAGAAAGAAAATACACTATATTAAAGAAAATACCACTAAAAATTCTACATTAAAAATAAAATTCCATTTTTATTTTTATATTTTTCTACACAAAATTATCTTAACATAGAAAAAAGAATGAACAAAAAGGAGTTATTTTTCATTTACTTATGAATTTTTTAAAACAAGAAAAACATTAAAAAGAATAAAAAGAATTTAAAACAATATAAAAGGGAGGGGGGTGGAAATAGGAATACACGCCAGTTCAATTTATATGGGCCAGATAAAAGGTGGGGTGCGAATAGAAGGGATAGGCCCAGGCGCGTTACTAAGTGAAACGACTGCGTTTCATTTTTTTAAATTTTCCCTCCGTTTTTCTGAGCGATCTGGGCCGTGCGATGGGATTACAATGTCAAACTTGGGGACTAATCCAACGGACAACCGTCATCGTCCCAAATGACTCTAGGGTTTTGCAGAAAACCCTTCCTCCATGCACTAATGTTCTATCAACTCGTTCTCTCTGCTCAGTGGATGAAATGCCACGATTCCAAAACGAAAACTGCTCTACTAATCAAGAGGAACAAGACTATACGCACCATTTTCCCTAACTCTCCCCAGGTAATCCCAACAGAAGCTCACAAAGTCATGGTCCAAATGGAATTCACCTGATATCAACCTTTTATAATCCTCGAATCTAATGGCATGCAGCTACTCTACACACTACCCTAACCATTCTAAACTAATTCCTGCTAACTAAAACCAATAAGCCAACTAATTCTTGAAGATTAAAGTTTCATGGACCTGTTATGGAACCTCATGGAATTGGCTCTAACTCTCAGAATTTCATCACCTGGTCTAGCCTAACAATTCTATACCTAAAACATGATCCATCTATGCATAATTAAGGTGAAAGAGGGAAGAGAAAGAACCTGTCAAGAGGTTATGGTAGAGACTCGTGTGGATGCTTTCAAGCCTTGAAACTTCTTCCAAATGATCCTTGGATGATCAATAGCCTTCTGTTTGCACTTGTGATGAAGGAGAAAATCTGCAATGGAAGAAAACCAGAATTGCTTCAACTTGAAGAAACCTCTTCAATGGATGCTTCTCTCTTTCTCTCCCCTCTGAATTCTCTTGCTATCACCAACCCTGAACACTATGAAGATCACCCTTCTTATAGTAGTGGATGGAAGTTACTGGAAACATCTAGAATCCTCTTAGAAAGTTCATGAACTTCTCCTTAAAAGAGACTTTGAAAATCTCATATCCCTTGCCTTAAACCTTGCATTCTATGCCAAAATGCCTTAATATGAGATATTGAGTGATGAGGAATGAAATCAGCCTTTTACTTTTCCTTGTGCAAGCCTTTTCAAAGTTGCCTTCTTTTTCAAGTAGCATTTTTCCAAAGGAACCTTATTTTTTAAGCTTCAAATCAAAATTCTATCTAAACCAATGTTCTCAAAATGATGTTTCCAATCAAAATGATATATTGGATGACCTATTTTGGATTTGTGGATCTTCCAAACCAATTTTCAAATTCAACTTTTCAAACTTATATGTCATTTTTAGTTCATTTTTGACCAATCATGCAACTTCATGCTATGGGCTTTTCCAACAATTCATGACCTTCTTTCTAGACTTAAAATCCCATTTTGAACAACTTTCATGTTTTGAGTTTTTCCATTTGAGGCTTGGAAATAGGAGATATGGCATTTGCTTAAAAATGACCTATAACTGACAAATGACCAAAATGCCCCTGTCTTGTTCAAACCATAAGTTGAGTTCCACAAATCCTATCAAGGACTTCTACCACTCAAATTAAAGCTTAGAAGATGCCCTCCAACATTCATGTTGACCAAGAGATCATAGGAACCATCCTACTAGGGAAAAAGTTGTCTGCAAGTTGGGTGACTTTCAAGGACCCAGATTCACACACCTCTGCTGACCTGTAATTTGTCCAAACCATAACTTGAGCTCTGTAACTCCTATCAAGGACTTCCACCACTCAAATTAAAGCTAAGAACAAGCTCTACAACATTAATATTGTTGGGAAGATGAGATATCAACCACTTCTAGAGCTAAAACTGCCTGGAAGATAGGGATCAAATTAGGGTTTCTCCACTGACAATCCTCAGAAACCCTAACTTGAAACTTCTCAGACTCCTCAATCATGATGAGTTGGTCTAGGAATCATCTCTATAACACCTCTATGCATCCTTCCATGATCTCATGGCCCTTGGATTGGGTCTCAACCTTCTCCAAATCTTCAGTTATCCTAGGGTTGACCCAGTCAAAAACCCTAATTCTACCATTCATGGTTGAATCCTCTGAACTCTTGCACAATGACCTCTCTAGGCTTCATGAAGGCTATCAAGACATCTCATAGGCTTTCCCAAAACATCAAGTTCATTCTCAAAGTCTCAGAATCATCTGAGGGACACCCACAACTCTCAAGCTTTGAAGCACACAGCCCTGGTTTCAATCCACTTCCTCTGAGGATCTCTTGAACTTTATGATGAAGGTATCCATTTTCAAACACTCAATGAATAAATAATTGTTGGCCAAATTTTGGGGTGCAACAGCTGCCCCTATTCAAACGGCTTGAACCTGACTAGGTGAGAAGCGAACGGCTCTCAACCAATCAAGGTACGAGACGGTTGAATATCGGTAAACCCGAAAATTTGCCAACTGCACGAGCCCCTGGTACTCTGCGGGGAACAAATCTTTGAATACTGCAACACTAGCTGCTCAATAAATAGCTGGAAAAATATCGACCTGACATCACCGTCAGACAATCCAAATACCCCGCATCACCGTTGGAGAACTAAATCTGACATCACCGTCGGACGATCAAAGTACCCTGCATCACTGCTGGAGAACTAAATCTGACATCACCGTCGGACGATCGAAGTACCCTGCATCACCGCTGGAGAACTAAATCTGACATCACCATCGGACGATCGAAGTACCCTGCATCACCGCTGGAGAACTAAATCTGACATCACCGTCGGACGATCGAAGTACCCTGCATCACCGCTGGAGAACTAAATCTGACATCACCGTCGGACGATCGAAGTACCCTGCATCACCGCTGGAGAACATCTTCGACTTCAGTCAGAAGAAATATCATTCACTTGATCGCAATCAATCATCGCCTCAGGATAATTGACTTGGTCTTCAGACCCACACGAATCGCTTTGTTATATCTACAAACTCTGGAACCTTGTCTTCAGCCACCCGTTGATTCATCAACACGGAAATCTGAACTCACAGGAACCTTCTGATATCGCCTTCAGGCGCTTACGAAATCCATCTTCAGATTAGACATCATTGTTGGAGCAGACATATCGCGCTGCTGAGGACTTCAAGCATCATCTTGAGCAAACAGGTCCGTCGGGCATCTTCAAGAATCATCCTGAACTGATAACCTTTCTGGAGCAAACATTCTGTTGGGTATTCCAGGAATCTTCCTGGGCAACTCTTGCTGGGGACGCTATTGGGGAGCTCAAGTATCACCCTAGGCAAACAACTCGGGAACCTGCGCTGAGGTATTAAGAATCACCTTAAGCAAACGGCCCTGCTGAGGAGTTCAAGGGTCGTCTTGAACTGAAAACTTCGCTGGGGATCTCAAAAATCATCTTGAGCGAGCGACCGTGGGGATTACACCGGGGTCTTTAGAATCATCTTAAGAAAGCAACCTTGTTGGGGAGAATGTCAGGAACCGTCCTGAGCAACTGGTCTCTTGGTGGAACACCTGTAAGACAAGAATGATAGTAACCTGGATCATGCTTATGATGCGTATGCTTCTGCGCCATGCCCCACACGGTGGGAATGATATGCGTTTATGCTAGATGCTGTGCAATCATACACAATGCTATTCAACGTTTAAATGCTGTGCAGTGTTAAATGCTAGGCAGTGTTAAATGCTATGCAATCATGCACAATGCTATGCAATCATGCACAATGATGCGATCCCGTCAGCAAAATAAATGCCGAGGGGGAAATCCTCCTGTCAAGGAGAAAGAACTACTCAGGTAGAGGAATCATCCTGCTGAGGAGAACGTGGACACGCCTATACCAATCGGACTCTGCCTGGGGAAATGATCTTCCGTTGACCGCTGCAGGGAAAACAATATCCATCGCGAGAATGAACTGCGCGGCCGTCTCGGCTACTCTTCTGGGGATAGCCATTCTGTGGGGAAACAACCTCAGCTGCTCAACACTCCACTGGGGGAACGACCAACCATGGTCTGATCACCTTCCAAGGACTCGGCTCTCTTGCAAGCTCGGCTGAGGAAGGAGAAATCATTCTGCTTCGCTGGAGAGAGTGTGACTCTGGGGAAACACAGCACTAGCTGCCCCACGCTCTGCTGGGGAAAATCGACCATGATCTGATCAACTTCCAAGGATTCTGCTTTTCTGCGGACTCAGCCGGGGAGAGAAATCATTCTACTTCACTGGAGAGTGCGACCCTGGTGAGGGATTTCAATTCCGCTGGGGAAGAAAGGATCATCTGCCTTCGGGGGAGAGTACAACTCTGTAGGGGAATACAACATCAGCTGTTCCAGCACTCTACTGGGGGAGAGGGAATCATCCATCTTCAGGAGAGAGCATGACTCTGGTGAGGAATCTCAATTCCACTGGAGACTTTAGTCTGGCACCATCAGTTACTGCATCCTTCGGCATACGAACAGCCTCCTGCGAAACCTGCACTTGTGACCCGGCGCGGGGGAGACACCTGCTTCGGTGACTTTACTGGGGAAAACACGAGCTTCGGCACCCGAACACTTCTCTAAAATTTGCACTTGTGACCCGGTGCTGGGGGGAGACGACATCATTCTTCGGTGCTTGGCTCAGCTGATGAGGTGACATTCCTTCAGGATGCGTCTGCTTGGGGAAGAGAATCACCTCTACCTGGGGAAGACATATCAATGCTCACTATCTGCGTTCAGGTTCTGCGGAGAAGAGACTACTGAACTCTGCTGGAGAGGAAGGACTCATCCTGCTTCGGGGATACGCACGACACATCTTCTGGCAAGTGCTACACCTGCAACAACACAAACAAACAGACAAGATACCCTCCTCAAAAGGGGCCTATCCAGGTTATTATCTCGTGACAATATTCAGTTAATTAGTTGTTTCAACAATCAATGGGCCTAGGCCCGCAGGTTTATGTATGCACATTTTATCAAAAAACATCGGCGTTTTCATTCGCAAACAAAACAGATAAATGCTAAACAGACAAGCAGAATTGCTAAATAATGTGCATTTTATTGATGATGAACCCCAAAACGGGCAAAAATGTTTTACAACAGAGGCAAGCTCCTGGAATGAGGAAGCCGCGCAAAAAGAAAACATAAATGTACATCAGTATATACAAATGTCGGCAATCGAGGCGTAGACGAACACCATAAGTTGATCCCTCTAAGACCCACTCGACTTTGATACTTCCCCGACGCTTCAGCTTTGGAAGAGATTGATTCGGATAAACGGCCCTCAGGTCTTCCGAACCACTAAACAATGAAAGTCCATACGTGGAACGCAGTCATTTGCTTATTCAAATCCCTAACTTTTGCGTGAACCGCCCTTTACGGGTTTTCAGTTCACCGGGATACCCTTTTTTGCCGAAGCCGCCCAGTGTAGGTTTTCGACTTCGCGGGTGTACATTTTTTCAATATATCCCTAATTTTTGCTCGAACCTTTTATTCTGTTTTTGGTTCGCCGGGATGCCCCTTTTTTGCCTGGACTCTTTCTTTTTTTTTTTTGTCCAGCGGGTCTCTTTCAAGCAAAGTATTTTTTAACTGCGTCCGCGTTCACCGGGGATGCAAAATCTTCACCATCCATCGTGGATAACAACAAAGCTCCTCCTGAGAAGACTTTGCTGACGACATACGGCCCTTCGTAATTCGGAGTCCACTTGCCCCGGTGATCGGAGTGTGGCGGAAGAATCTTCTTCAGGACGAGATCACCCGTCTGAAAGCTTCAAGGACGCACCTTCTTATCATAAGCTTTCTTCATTCGGCTTTGGTACAGACGACCAAATGCAATCGATGCTAACCTTTTCTCGTCTATCAGGCTGAGTTGGTTCAAACGATTCGTAATCCATTCCGCCTCATCGAGTTTCACATCAACCAAAACTCGTAAAGAGGGAATCTCCACTTCTAACGGTAGGACAGCTTCCATACCGTACACCAAGGAGAAAGGAGTTGCCCCGGTCGACGTACGCACCGTAGTACGATAACCGTGCAAGGAAAACGGCAACATCTCGTGCCAATCTTTGTACGTCACAACCATCTTCTGAACAATCTTCTTGATGTTCTTGTTGGCCGCTTCAACAGCGCCATTCATCTTCGGCCGGTAAGGAGATGAGTTGTGGTGTTCAATCTTGAAGCTCTGGCACAGCTCCTTCATCATCTTGTTATTCAAATTCGAACCATTGTCAGTAATGATCCGCTCGGGAATTCCATAGCGACAGATGATGTCCCTCTTTATGAATTTAGCTACCACCTGCTTGGTCACATTAGCGTACGAGGCTGCCTCCACCCATTTGGTGAAGTAGTCGATAGCTACCAGGATAAAACGATGACCATTGGATGCAGTGGGCTCGATCTTGCCTATCATGTCGATGCCCCACATGGAGAACGGCCAAGGGGAGGACATGACATTCAATGGGCACGGCGGCACATAAACTTTATCAGCATAAATCTGGCATTTATGACATTTCTTCGCGAATCTGAAGCAATCCAACTCTATAGTCAGCCAGTAATATCCTGCTCTCAGGATCTTTCTCGTCATGGCATGCCCGCCGGCGTGCGTACCAAATGTGCCCTCATGGACTTCTTCCATGAGCATACTTGCCTCTTTCTCATCTACACATCTGAGTAGCACGAGATCGTGGTTTCTCTTATACAACACTCCATCAGGATTGAGATAAAAGTTTCCAGATAGCCTCCTTAGAGTCTTCTTATCTTGGGTTGACGCACCCGCAGGATACTCCTTGGTCATGAGGAAGGTCTGGATATCGTGGAACCATGGCTTGCCGTCAGTGGCATCTTCGATTGCGAACACAAACGCTGGTCTATCAAGACGCGAAAGTACAATTCTTGGAGCCTCATTCCAATAATTGACTTTATACATTGAAGCCAGCGTGGCTAAAGCATCAGCCATTTGATTTTCAGCCCGGGGTACATGATGAAGCTCTACTCGGTCGAAGAACGGAAGCAGCCTCCTGGCATAATTCATGTACGGCACCAGATTCGTTTGACGAGTTTCCCACTCCCCTTTGATCTGATTGATTACAAGCGCTGAGTCACCATATATGTCTAGATTCTTGATCCTCAAGTCAATTGCCTCTTCTAGACCCATAATACATGCTTCATACTCGGCTTCATTGTTGGTAACTGGAAACGTCAGTCTCGCAGTAAACGGGATGTGGGATCCGTGAGGAGTCGTGATGATAGCCCCGATACCACTTCCATAGGAATTAACCGCTCCGTCGAATATCAACTTCCACTGAGACTTCCTATCTGGCCCCTCATCAGGCAATGGCTCATCGCAATCCTTCGCCTTGAGAAACATAATGTCCTCGTCAGGGAACTCGAACTTCATCGGCTGGTAGTCTTCGATTGGCTGTTCGGCAAGGTAATCAGACAATACGCTTCCCTTAATGGCTTTCTGAGAGACGTACTGAATATCATATTCCGTTAACACCATCTGCCATCTGGCAATCCTGCCCAAAAGAGCCTGCTTTTCGAAGACGTACTTGATCGGATCCATCTTCGAAATTAGCATAGTGGTGTGGTTGAGCATATACTGTCGTAGACGTTTGGCGGCCCAGGCTAATGCACAACACGTCTTCTCCAGCATCGAGTATCGAGATTCACACTCAGTGAACTTTTTACTCAAATAATAAATGGCATGCTCCCTTCTGCCCGTCTCGTCGTGCTGACCGAGAACACACCCCATACTATTCTCCAGAACCGTCAGGTACATGATTAATGGCCGTCCAGCCACTGGGGGTATCAAGATTGGAGGTTCTTGAAGATACTGCTTTATTTTGTCGAATGCCCTCTGGCAATCCTCATTCCAAGTAATCGCCTGATTTTTCTTTAACAGCTTGAACATCGGTTCACAAGTGGCCGTGAGCTGAGAGATAAACCTTGCAATGTAGTTTATTCGGCCCAGGAAACCACGAACTTCTTTCTCCGTTTTCGGCGCTGGCATTTCTTGGATAGCTTTTATTTTCGCAGGATCAACTTCAATACCTCGCTCACTAACGATAAACCCCAATAACTTTCCGGACCGCACTCCGAAAGTGCACTTGTTAGGATTCAGCCTCAGCCTGAACTTCCTAAGCCTTTCAAACAGCTTCAATAGGTTGACCAGATGCTCTTCCTCCGTTTGGGACTTTGCAATCATGTCATCAACATAGACCTCGATCTCATGATGAATCATATCATGAAACAAAGTTACCATTGCTCGCTGGTAAGTGGCCCCTGCGTTCTTCAGACCGAAGGGCATTACCTTATAGCAGAATGTGCCCCAGGGGGTAATAAACGTTGTTTTCTCCATGTCCTCCGGTGCCATCTTAATCTGATTGTAACCGGAGAAGCCATCCATGAATGAAAACACGGAAAACTGGGCTGTATTGTCGACCAACACGTCGATATGAGGCAACGGGAAATCATCCTTAGGGCTCGCCCTATTCAAATCCCGATAATCGACGCACATGCGTACCTTACCGTCCTTCTTCGGTACAGGCACTATGTTGGCGACCCATGGAGGGTAAGTGGTAACGGCTAGAAATCCTGCGTCCAACTGCTTCTGGACCTCTTCTTTGACTTTTACAGCCATGTCTGGTCTCGTCCTCCTGAGCTTCTGCTTGACTGGAGGGCAATCTTCTCGCAACGGCAAGCGATGAACCACGATATCAGTGTCAAGTCCGGGCATATCCTCATATGACCAAGCAAAGACGTCACTATACTCTCGAAGCATCTCGACCAGTCTATGCTTGACATCATTCTGCAGCGCAGCCCCAACTCTGATATTTCTGACGAGCTCCTCAGAACCCAGATTTATGATCTCAATATCCTCCTCGTGAGGCAGAATAACCTTCTCCTCTTGTCTCAACAAGCGGGCCAACTCTTCCGGAAGGTCTTCGTCTTCATCGATCTCATCCTCGGCTTGATAGATCGGGCAATCAAAGTCGTAGTGAGCCGTAGAGGGTCCAGAGTCGATGTCATCTGTTACGTGGATCCTGCAATAACAAGGGTTAAGTTTAAAGCAAGAATATGCAGGTTAGCACGAACCTCGTTGCCATTTTGCTGTTTTTCGAAATAAACATAAAACAGGAATAACAGAGAACACAATATTTGATTACGAAGAAAACGCCTTTTATTTATTAACAAAATGCATGCACATAATCCAACAAGGCCCTGACAGTAAAACCATTATGCCCCGGGCAGGACATAGGGTTGTACAAAGATTGTAAAAAGCAAATCATTACTCTTCACTTGTCAGCTTGATAATCTCCTTGATGGTCCAGTTGTGGAGGTGCTCGCCTGGCTTGCTCGGTTGAATCCAGGCGTCAAGATCGCAATCACTGTCTCCGCTGTCCTCCGACGCAGCGTTGATGCTCTCGAAAATTACTCCCCCCTTGGTGAATAGGATCGGCCCTTTCCCACGAGACGAGTTGCCGGAAGAAGATGAAGCTTCAGCTCCAGGAGAATACCCTAATCCAAACTTATCCTGTTTGATTGGTATATCCAAGACATGCCCCCAGCCTGAGGTGGAACCGGCTTCGACAACGGCCCTAGCTTCCTTAAACGAGGAGAGGTTCAACTCTTGCTTCTCTGCAACAACGGGAGCTATCTCCTTCACCCTGACGGTTTCAAATGCTTGGCAAAGAGTCTCATGGATCTCACCATCCATTTCAACGTATTTAAAGGACGACAGGTGGCTCACCATGATATCCTCTTCACCACAGACGGTCACTATGCTGCCCCCAACAGCATATTTAAGCTTCTGATGCAGCGTGGACGTCACGGCACCGGCAGAATGGATCCACGACCGACCTAAGAGGCAACTATAGGCGGGCATGATATCCATGATATAGAATACCGTATTGAACGTCTCTGGACCAACTTGAATTGGCAGGGTCAACTCTCCGAAGACGTGGCGCTTGGTCCCATCAAAGGCTTTCACGACCAGATCACTGGGCGTGCACAGCAGTCCACGGGTATCCAACTTCATCAGTGCCTTCTTCGGGAGCACGTTAAGCGAGGAACCCGTATCCACCAGGACATGTGACATAATCGTGCCTCTGCACTCTATTGAGACGTGCAAGGCGCTGTTGTGATCTCTTCCCTTAGGAGTCAGCTCTAGATCTGTAAATCCCAGCCCATTACCAGCATTGACATGGGCTACCACTTCCTCGAGTTGATTTACTGATATCTCCTGCGGCACGTATGCAGCATTCAATACCTTCAGTAATGCATTGCGGTGCGCCTCAGAGCACAGCAACAAGTTGAGAATCGAGATCTTCGACGGAGTCTGATGCAGATGATCTACAATCTTGTAGTCACTTTTCTTGATTAGTCGCATGAACTCTTCAGCATCTTTAACCAACAAGTCTTTTTCTGCCCCTGCAGGGACCTCTTCAACGGCTTTACCTTTACCCTTATCCACGGCGTCGGCCCGAACCACTTTCTCCGCTGCAACCTCTGCTGGCGCAAATACTCTACCGCTCCTAGTGATACCACTGACCTCGGTAAGATTCTGCATAGTTGATCCGAACGGCTCAAGCTCCATCTTCTGACCATTACAATAAACTTCGGCGCCATAATGCCAGGGAACGGCATTGGTACTCTCGAATGGGATTGGTCCGGCCCTGGTGATGGTGATAGAAGGCGGACGGGGCGCATAAATAGTGATAGGGTGACGAGGAATGGTAATGGTAGCAACTTCGTCTGCCTGCTTCAGTACGACTTCCCCTGATGCACACTCAACGCTCCGGCTGAATTGCAAAATACCCTCGGACATCAGACTTTGGATACCTTCGATCAGCTGCTCACACCCATCAGGAAGTGTAGCACAAGCCATACATAACTCTCCACATCCAGGAAAGAAGCCCTTCTTTAGCAACTTAGCCTTAACAAAACTCAACGGCGTCTTCAAATCTTTGACATCGGTCAGCAAGTCTGAACTCTCCTCAGTGATAACAGCATTCACTCCGCCCCCCTTATGATGAGGCATTGGATTTTTGGTGACGTTGGGCATGTTGTCAGAAAAGTTGATAACCTTGGCGTCCACCAAGTCCTGGACTTTGTGCTTAAAAGCTTTACAATTCTCAACCGTATGGCCAGGTGCCCCCGAGTGAAATTCACAGGTAGCATTGGCATCATACCCCGGTGGTGGTGCCCCTGTTAAGGGAGCCATTGTCCTCTTGTGAACCAATTGGAGTTGAAGCAACGTTTGCAGAAGCTGTGCATACGACATAGGTGGAGTTTCAAGATGACGGTTTGCCAGAGGACCCCGATTCTGATATCTTTTATACCCCTGATTATTCTGCTGCTGAGGTTGCTGCGGTTGCGGCTGCGGTGGGGCAGCTGGGATATTTATGCTAGCAATCTGAGGCTGAGGGCCCTTACCCTTTCTCCGAGCATTAGTGACAGCACTGGCATCTCCCTCTCGACGCTTGCCAGTATAGGGTTTCTTGCTACCTCCTCCAACTGAGGATGATTCGCCCTGAATTTTTCCGATCTTTATACCGTTCTCAACATGCTCGCCCAGAGTGATGAGAGCCGAGAATGTTCCAGACATGCCACTGACCAGTTTCTCATAATAGATTCCAGGAAGGGTAGCCACGAACATTTGCACCAACTCACGCTCAACCATCGGTGGTTGAACCCGAGCAGCCAATTCACGCCACCGCTGGGCGTACTCTTTGAAGCTTTCATTGTTCCGCTGTGAGAGATTCTGAAGCTGAACTCGGTTGGGAGCCAAGTCGCTATTATATTGATAGTGGAGAACAAACGCTTCCGCAAGATCTTTCCAGGTGCGCACAGTAGCGGGCTCCAAACCCATATACCATTCGAGCGATGGACCAGAAAGACTATCCTGAAAGAAGTGCATCAACAGCTTCTCATCGTCAGAATAAGCGGACATCTTTCTATAATAAGATCGGAGGTGAACACGGGGACAAGTAGTGCCCCTATACTTCTCAAAGGTAGGCACCTTGAACTTGTGAGGCACTTTAAAGTCAGCAATCAACCCGAGTTTGGACATGTCAACGCCCAATGTGTTCTGATTTTCTATATCTCTCATCTTGTCTTCCAGCGCCTTGAACCTGAGTCGAGCCTCAGCAGTCAACTCTGCCTCTACACCTCTCTGAGAGAATATGTCATCCTGATGGTCCTCCAGCCACGGTTGAGGCACCAACAGATTTCCCGCACCAACATTGCCGTTGACCGGTCCTATGTTAACATTGGCTCCCAAGCTACCATTGCCGGCACCTGCCGCATTGAGTCCGAGATTAGTCATGAGATTGCCGTTAGCACTGCCGTTGCCCCCGGCAGCAGGGACAACATTCTGCGGAGTATCCCCTGGAGGAGGAGTGGGCACGGCCCCGCCGTGAAGTATTCCATTACTGTCAACCCTGGAGATGAGAGGTTGAACCAAAGTACGAAACTGGTCTTGCCCATTCGCAACTACTTGCATCAGCTCCATAAAACGATCCATCCGTTCACGAAGCTCTTGAACATCTGACTGTACCTGGTCCATTATCCTTGTCTGGTTGGCGCGAGTTGAGTAGCGATGGATGGGTCTTTGATCAATCCTGGAGATCGAAAGCAGCCCGGAACCTGAGTACCTGGAAAAAAACCTGTCAATATCAAAGGTTAGGAAAAGCAACAGAATGTATGTCATGCAACAATGCTTTATGCGGATGCATGCGTGTGTCTGCGTGCTTGAGAGACTTCCCCCGGTCCTGGCGCCTGATGACAATAATAAGGAGAGGAATCCAGGCCCAATCATGGAAATAGTAACCTCTCATAGCAATAGTCAGATTCGATGCATCAAGGACCGAGAACTCGTACGCATCAGTCTTCCTGAGAAAGGCTGCAGTAACACAATAAGAGGCGAGAGATCCTGGATCAGGGAAACGGTACCTGTTGCAGACACACGCCAATGGAATGCGAATGATTATGCAAGCTAATGCAAAATGCAGGTATGCAACAATATATCCAGGTGGCTGCTGTGGAGATTCGGTATCAACAGTCACTGATGAGAAGGAGACCCCGGTGTAAAATCACTGATCTGATCTGCTGAGAACAACCATCCGATAGGATCGAGATCAAAATTCTGCTCTGTCAAGAGTAAGTGCCTGATAATAAGGACCCCGGGTGCACGGTCAAGAAATATCTGTTGATGAAGTCTTCAAACCCCAAATCAAAAATCTGCCCTATCAAGAACAAACACACAGCTACTGATGAGATCTTCAGACCTCACTCAAAATTTGCTCTATCCTGAACAAACCACTGATGACGATATCCTGATCGAAACCTGCTCTATCAAGAACAGACATACACCCGATGATACAATCCTCTGATCAAAAAACTTGCTCTGTCAAGAACAGTCAAATCTGCAACTGAGAACCTTGGTACCAACATAACTGATTCACTGTCAAGAAAACCAGGTAGTCTGGAGGTCAAAGTTTCCTGCAATATCCCGACCCCACTCACAGGTATGGACCTAATCCACGGACAAAGGTACGGCATCCTATGCGGTTTTCAGCGTCACAGACTTTCATGAGTGACGATACGATTCCCAGAAGGAGTGGTATCATCAAGTCATGAAGAGGCCTCTCTTAGCTGACTTCCAAACCCCAGAGTCGACAATCCTCACGTCTGGACTCCCCTCAGATCCTCAGGACCGGAAAGGAGCACCTCTGCAAGAATCTCGTCTGAGCGCAGATTTTCGTAGGGAACTGTGCCTGCTCAGCAGACAGGTTCGTCTACTACTTCTCCGCAACTATATCTAGGTGTGTACTCAAGCCCAGGTCCGGCTTCTCACTCATAGTAACATCCCTCTCCCACAGCAGCACAGATAATCATATCAAACTGGAAATAAAATGCGGGAAATAAAGTGCGGGAAGTAAAGATGCGAGAAGTAAAAATGCGATAAATAAACGCAACCCAACAAGCAAACACACAAACGATAGGATTGACTCGCGTAGGGGATGGGAAACGGTCCCAGCATAAGGGATGGGAAAAGTCCCTAGATGCTATAAGTCCCCAGCAGAGTCGCCAGCTGCTGGGGACGGTCCCAGACAGCTAAGAAGGAAATCCAAGGCGAGACTCATAGAGGGAAACACCTGATGTCTCCCCAGCAGAGTCGCCACCTGTCGCTTGCGCGAAAATAAGGTGCCGGCATGACAGAAGAGTCGCCACCTTTCGTTATTTATCCCTCAGAGCGGGAAAGGAAACGATCGGAAAAACCTGACGAATAAGGGTAAGACAAGGTCATCGCAACCATTGTCTGGGTTCGGGAGTCGGTTACGCAAGGGGAAGGTATTAGCACCCCTCACGTCCGTCGTACTCGACGGGATCCTCGCTTGTGTGTTTACTTGGACGGGTTGGTTATAATCTATCTACCTATCAAGGCTGGCTAAAAAAGAAAAAGAAAAATGACTCGGCAAAGCATCGCGCTTTATGCCTACGTATTCTCATCAGAGAATGAGAAATCAGAGTCAACGTAGTTCGGCTAACTACGGGGGAAGGTGGGGAAGGTTGCTCGCTAGGATATCGCATCCTATGCCTACGTACTTTCATCTGGTATGAAAGATCAGAGCAAACGTAGTTCGGGAAACTACGGGTTATCTCCTGAAAGAAGTGTTTTTTATTATGTTTGCGATTTCAACCGCACTAGAGACTATGACCTGAGAGTGAATGCGCCGCATGTCACCCAAAGGGTACCATACTAAACATCCATCCTCAGATGGCTTAAGGCTCGTAACGTACGAAAGAAATCATTCATGATTACTGTATTTTAAACTGCTTCGAGATGAGAAGAGAACAGGCCCAACTAGGAGGGAGACTATCAAGTCCTACTGTTGTCATGCCATGGATTCATCCTATGGTTGAGGTTTGAACAGGGAACTCCTAGATGTTGTCATGCATAGGTTTCAACCTAAAAGTCTATCATCAAATCCTCATCAGAGGAAATGAGAGTCCTAAGGGATCATGTCAATGATACACCAAAACAGACAAAAGCATCAGCTTTAACAGTAAAATGCATGCAATGCAAGTGAGGGAGGAAATGTGTGTGGGGCTTCAGCCTCCACAAGCTCGTCTCGACCTCAAGCCAGTCATGAAATAACAGTAATCATACTGAAAATAAACAACATGCTATCAAGCAATAAACAGATAAAAGAAATGAAGTGCCATCAGGCAAACAAAACACATGCTTGAGAAAGAAATGATCTACATCTAATCCTAACCCTAACACAAAATCTGAATCAAATCTAAGCAAAGCCCTGAAGCAAATCCTAACCAAAAGAAAATCAATCCCAGTCTTCAAGCTTCAGAGCAAGCTTACCAAAGAAAGGGAGCTAAGCAAGCAGACTCATAGTGTCTTCCTCAGGAAAGCACTAGGAGGTGTATACTCAGGAGTTATATCCTATGTGGCTCAACCACTGTGATCAGTTTACATTCCTCCTCAGGAGAAATTAAACTCACAAGCAGGCTCCAACATCACTGGATATTTAGGAAATCCTATCTGAACTAGTGGAACTAAATGAACAGACTCATAGTACCTTCCTCAGGAAAGTACTAGGAGGCTTCCACTTAGGAGTTGTATCCTATGTGGCTCAACAACTGTGATCAGTTTACATTCCTCCTCAGGAGAAATTAAACTCACAAGTTGGCTCCAACATCATTGGATACTTGAGAAATCCTAGATAAACTAAGGGAACTAAGTGAATAGACCCATAGGACCTTCCTCAGGAAAGTACTAGGAGGCTTCCACTTAGGAATTGTATCCCATGTGGCTCAACAACATGTGATCAGTTTACATTCCTCCTCAGGAGAAATTAAACTCACAAGTTGGCTCCAACATCATTGGATACTTAAGAAAGAGGTGAGAAGAAAGAATGAAAGTCATTCATAGTGCCTTCCTCAGGAAAGTACCATGAACTCCCTTCAAACTTCAGGATCTCAAACCTCACAAACAGGGAACAAGCCAAGCTCTGGGTCTCTGAGTCTTGATCTACAATCTTCTCTTCATCATGCTCTCCAACAAGCTCTTCAAGACAACACAAGGCCCACAACAAATTCCCCAAAACAACCCCCAGAGATGAACAGATAACCACAGAACAGACAAAATCATCAGGCAACTTCAGAAAATGCCTAAAAATGCTAAACTAATGGAAAAAAACTATCAATTATTCACAAGGGTCTACAACATCTACCCATAACATCCATATGGGCCTCTACCCAAAAATCAAGACAAAACTATCTAAATAAAATGGATTTCTTCACCTAAGCACAACCTAAACCCTAATTAGGATACCCTAAATCTACCCTAATTAAACTAATCAAAATTCTAACCTAAAAATCTAGAATAAATCCTATGGGGAACTATGATTCATCATCTAATTACACAAAAAAGAATGGATTAAAAAGACTAAAGGAAGGTCCTAAAACAATTCTTGCAAAATGAGGTATCAACCAAAAGAAAGAAAATACACTATATTAAAGAAAATACCACTAAAAATTCTACATTAAAAATAAAATTCCATTTTTATTTTTATATTTTTCTACACAAAATTATCTTAACATAGAAAAAAGAATGAACAAAAAGGAGTTATTTTTCATTTACTTATGAATTTTTTAAAACAAGAAAAACATTAAAAAGAATAAAAAGAATTTAAAACAATATAAAAGGGAGGGGGGGTGGAAATAGGAATACACGCCAGTTCAATTTATATGGGCCAGATAAAAGGTGGGGTGCGAATAGAAGGGATAGGCCCAGGCGCGTTACTAAGTGAAACGACTGCGTTTCATTTTTTTAAATTTTCCCTCCGTTTTTCTGAGCGATCTGGGCCGTGCGATGGGATTACAATGTCAAACTTGGGGACTAATCCAACGGACAACCGTCATCGTCCCAAATGACTCTAGGGTTTTGCAGAAAACCCTTCCTCCATGCACTAATGTTCTATCAACTCGTTCTCTCTGCTCAGTGGATGAAATGCCACGATTCCAAAACGAAAACTGCTCTACTAATCAAGAGGAACAAGACTATACGCACCATTTTCCCTAACTCTCCCCAGGTAATCCCAACAGAAGCTCACAAAGTCATGGTCCAAATGGAATTCACCTGATATCAACCTTTTATAATCCTCGAATCTAATGGCATGCAGCTACTCTACACACTACCCTAACCATTCTAAACTAATTCCTGCTAACTAAAACCAATAAGCCAACTAATTCTTGAAGATTAAAGTTTCATGGACCTGTTATGGAACCTCATGGAATTGGCTCTAACTCTCAGAATTTCATCACCTGGTCTAGCCTAACAATTCTATACCTAAAACATGATCCATCTATGCATAATTAAGGTGAAAGAGGGAAGAGAAAGAACCTGTCAAGAGGTTATGGTAGAGACTCGTGTGGATGCTTTCAAGCCTTGAAACTTCTTCCAAATGATCCTTGGATGATCAATAGCCTTCTGTTTGCACTTGTGATGAAGGAGAAAATCTGCAATGGAAGAAAACCAGAATTGCTTCAACTTGAAGAAACCTCTTCAATGGATGCTTCTCTCTTTCTCTCCCCTCTGAATTCTCTTGCTATCACCAACCCTGAACACTATGAAGATCACCCTTCTTATAGTAGTGGATGGAAGTTACTGGAAACATCTAGAATCCTCTTAGAAAGTTCATGAACTTCTCCTTAAAAGAGACTTTGAAAATCTCATATCCCTTGCCTTAAACCTTGCATTCTATGCCAAAATGCCTTAATATGAGATATTGAGTGATGAGGAATGAAATCAGCCTTTTACTTTTCCTTGTGCAAGCCTTTTCAAAGTTGCCTTCTTTTTCAAGTAGCATTTTTCCAAAGGAACCTTATTTTTTAAGCTTCAAATCAAAATTCTATCTAAACCAATGTTCTCAAAATGATGTTTCCAATCAAAATGATATATTGGATGACCTATTTTGGATTTGTGGATCTTCCAAACCAATTTTCAAATTCAACTTTTCAAACTTATATGTCATTTTTAGTTCATTTTTGACCAATCATGCAACTTCATGCTATGGGCTTTTCCAACAATTCATGACCTTCTTTCTAGACTTAAAATCCCATTTTGAACAACTTTCATGTTTTGAGTTTTTCCATTTGAGGCTTGGAAATAGGAGATATGGCATTTGCTTAAAAATGACCTATAACTGACAAATGACCAAAATGCCCCTGTCTTGTTCAAACCATAAGTTGAGTTCCACAAATCCTATCAAGGACTTCTACCACTAAAATTAAAGCTTAGAAGATGCCCTCCAACATTCATGTTGACCAAGAGATCATAGGAACCATCCTACTAGGGCAAAAGTTGTCTGCAAGTTGGGTGACTTTCAAGGACCCAGATTCACACACCTCTGCTGACCTGTAATTTGTCCAAACCATAACTTGAGCTCTGTAACTCCTATCAAGGACTTCCACCACTCAAATTAAAGCTAAGAAAAAGCTCTACAACATTCATATTGTGGGGAAGATGAGATATCAACCACTTCTAGAGCTAAAACTGCCTGGAAGATAGGGATCAAATTAGGGTTTCTCCACTGACAATCCTCAGAAACCCTAACTTGAAACTTCTCAGACTCCTCAATCATGATGAGTTGGTCTAGGAATCATCTCTATAACACCTCTATGCATCCTTCCATGATCTCATGGCCCTTGGATTGGGTCTCAACCTTCTCCAAATCTTCAGTTATCCTAGGGTTGACCCAGTCAAAAACCCTAATTCTACCATTCATGGTTGAATCCTCTGAACTCTTGCACAATGACCTCTCTAGGCTTCATGAAGGCTATCAAGACATCTCATAGGCTTTCCCAAAACATCAAGTTCATTCTCAAAGTCTCAGAATCATCTGAGGGACACCCACAACTCTCAAGCTTTGAAGCACACAGCCCTGGTTTCAATCCACTTCCTCTGAGGATCTCTTGAACTTTCTGATGAAGGTATCCATTTTCAAACACTCAATGAATAAATAATTGTTGGCCAAATTTTGGGGTGCAACAACCCGTAGTTACCCGAACTACGTTTGCTCTGATCTTTCATACCAGATGGAAGTACGTAGGCATAGGATGCGATATCCTAGCAAGCAACCTTCCCCATCTTCACCCGTAGTTATCCGAACTACGTTGACTCTGATTTCTCGTTCCAGACGGGAATACGTAGGCATAAAGTGCGACGCTTTGCCGAGTCATTCTTCTTTTCTTTTTCAGCCAGCCTTGATAGGTAGATAGATTATAACCAACCCGTCCAAGTAAACAAACAAGCGAGGATCCCGTCGAGTACGACGGACGTGAGGGGTGCTAATACCTTCCCCTTGCGTAACCGACTCCCGAACCCAGACAATGGTTGCGATGACCTTGTCTTACCTTTTTTCGTCAGGTTTTTCCGATCGTTTCCTTTCCCGCTCTGAGGGATAAATAACGAAAGGTGGCGACTCTTCTGTTTTGCCGACACCTTATTTTCGCGCAAGCGACAATAGTGACGTCATAAAACGTGCATCAAGGTGGCGGAACAGTAGCTTGCATGTTCATAACTATCTCTCTTTTTCTCTTTCATCCCCTTTCAACTTCTCAGACTGGCATTGGTGGAAAGGAGTATCAGGCGACACTCATGGGGGCAAAGAGGCGTCGAAAGCCAGACGCTGTCAAAAAATGTGCTTTTCCACAATCGAAGTTGAAAAGACATTTTTGGGGGGCAATTTGTTAGCTCTTAAATTCGACGCCTCAGTTAGAAAGAAGCTATTTAAGACAAAAAGGGTAAAAGATAGGTTGAGATCAAAAGAATGGTCGAAAGAAGCAAAATAGCTAAGTCGAAGAACTCACCCAGAAGCCAAGAGTTCGACCGCCTGCTGAGACGAATGGTTTGTCGAAGTATTTGAAATTTGAATATTGGAGGGAACGGTTTTGCTTGTGGAAAATTGAGGGAGACACGTGTCACCTTATGAGTAATAGATCCATGCATTTGAGACAAGTGGCAGAAGGAGATTATGGTGGAGGTTATGAGAGGTTATTTTTTGTTACTATAAATAGGGTGTCTTAGGCATGTCCAAAGTGTGTTGTAATTTACTATTGTACAAATTACTCTTGAAATTACTCCAAGTATCTGAGTGTAGAGAAAGCGAGTGTTGTAAGAGAATGTACGTGATGTAAATACACCATCTTTTAACTTAATGCAATTTACTTGTTTTTACTTTAAGTTTTACAAAATCTTTTATTGTCTTTACCCCTTTTTCTCCTTGCCTTATTTCTCTCCTTCCTACACAATTCTTTTCTCTTCGTCCTCAATCTAACTTCACCTTTACCAACAAACTTTCTTCTCTTTTATTAGAAGCCTCACTTTACTTTTAAATTAACCCGTAGTCGAATAGATGTTCCTTTAGGATTCTTTTATCCCAATACTCTTCGAGTGTGGAACTTGAATAAATTCTTAAAACCAAAAATAAATCTTTTAGCACATGTCCTAGGATCAATCTGATCGATCCTGTGAGTCACCAAAGTTAGATTTGGAAGATCAGCGATTGTTTTCCGATTTTCAAGGGAAACAAAGCCTCAATATGAGTTACAAAAACTAAATAAGCAGCCATATATCACAAACATAAATGAAAAGCTGGAATTCAAATAATAGATGAATAATGATCTCGAAGAACATCTATTAGCTTTAGACACAACAAACTTCTAGGTGGTTTCTCAAATCATCCCCGTCATGATTGGAATATATGTAGACAACATGTTTAGAATAAGGAACACCTGAAGTATCAATAAGGATAAAGCAAATTTTAGAACTCGTAAAAGGAAAGAATAAAAGGTTCTAACAATTGAACTATGAGAGGATAACCATAGTGTTAACAGAACATACTTATACAAAATACAAAATCAACAGAAGAAAGGAATATACAACATCCATCCGCTGCTGATGCCAGTGAAACATCATCTGCAATGATAATAAACTATTAATGTGACGCCTACTTCAGGAGAAGAGAGAAAGATTCAAAAGTAAAACATAGAAATAAACAAAAATATACTTAATACAAACCTTAAATTAGATATCCTTTTAGTTCCAACTGTCATGAGAATCATTGACAAAATCATTCACCGTCAAGATCAAGATTTGAATTTCTGATGATTGACACTTTTATCCCTGCAGAAAGGAGAGGACCGCCATTGTTTGTTAACTTGCACATATGAAATGGACAAAATATAAGCAAAGTTGATCAACACAATAGCAAAGAGACAATTGAAATATTAAGGAACATTTAAGTTTTGCAATAAAATTGGTCAAATGTGAATCCAAAAATATGACAGTAAGCGCCGACATACTTCATTTGTTGTTGTAGCAGTCATTCCAATAATATCCCTAATAGTAACACACATGAACTGTCAGTAATGATAACAAAAAGAAAAACCACAAAGTCATCAAAATAGACAACAACAAACAATAGAAACAATAACAGTAAATAAAACAACACCATATGTTAAACCCCCTTCATTCATCACCCTTCAGCTTTTTTCTTCTTTCTATATCTGTAAACAAAAACAAAAAGATTGCATCAGTAAATTAAAATACCTAAAAACAACAAAGATAAAAACAGAAAGATTAATATATGGTGTTGCATAAATGACCCGAACGGATAAAATCGGTCTTTGCATAAAAAAAGTAAGAAAAAACTTAAAATAAAATAGAACATACTTTTAGAGCTTTTGTTGTTACCGTAGAAGATTGACATGGTGATGAGTTTCTGGATTTCCGTTTGGAGTTGTGACGGTCGAAGAAGAGAAACAGTTGTTATTCGAAACAAAAATCCAATCAATTTATTAAGAAGGTCGTGAGAAGTACAAAATAGCGTTGAGTTTTTCATCGGAGGTGGTGGTAGCCGTGGATATGGCGGAGAAAGAGGGCGGAGATGTTAGGGTTTGAAGGGAAAATGGGAGGAAAGAGAGAGAAGAGAGAATAAGAAAAATATTCAAATAAGAGAGAGACAGAAGCAAGCGTGTGATTTAGAATATGTTGAAATGGGGGAAATTGTTTTTGAGGAAGCCAATTGCTGATGGACATTTGGCAGGAAGGGAGAGCCATAGTTTAGATTAATTTATGTGTTTTGTTATTTACCAAAATGTTCAAAATATAGTGTAAAATAAATTGTTTAGAAGGGTAACATGGTCAAATCATTCAATAAACTTTTGAAGGGTTGATAGTTGATATATATATATATATATATATATATATATATATATATATATATATATATATAATATATATATATATATATATATATATATATATATATATATATATATATATATATATATATATATATATATATATATATATATATATATATATATATATATATATATATATATATATATATATATATATATATATATATATATATATATATATATATATATATATATATATATATATATATATATATATATATATATATATATATATATATATATATATATATATATATATATATATATATATATATATATATATATATATATATATATATATATATATATATATATATATATATATATATATATATATATATATATATATATATATATATATATATATATATATATATATATATATATATATATATATATATATATATATACTGCTCTGTCCCGCTCATCACACGGGGTCGGCCCAATCCATCTCTCCGTCGTGGAGGGCCTAGCTCATTGATCAGTTGTCGCGCGCGGATCAAAACGAGTGTTTTTTATGACAACGTAATACAGCGACAATTCAACTCGGATATCATCTCAATGATTCTTTTATGTGATTAATCTACCAAATTCAAAATGGAGGGGGAGTTGGTTTGGTTTCTAATCGGATGAATAAAGAAAATGCAATTAAGCGGTTAAAATAAGTGATTATCAAAATAAGTCAATCTACTGTTTTCGGTTCCGGCTTATCATGGGTTTCTACCTTACCAATTTCCTAAGCGATTTCGATCTCTATTCGATTCCTATGTCAATTAACAAGCGCAAAAGACATAAAATAGATTAACAATCCTATATTCCAAATTAAGCAAACGGATTTAGTTTTCGTGAATTAAGCAAACATGAATTATAAACGCAAATTAACAAAAAAGCGACGTAACGGCGAAAAAAAGCTAAGGATGCAATCATACGAATTTAATCAAAACAATTCTATAAACTAACAGATTAAGCAAAAGCAATTCATAGAATAGTGTTGAAAGAGAAACGAATTAGATTGATAAAGTAAAAACCTCAAAGCTTTGGAACGCGATTACAGCAGAATGACTCTAAGGAATTAGCTCTCCATGGTTCTCTCAAAGCTCCGAATGTATTTTTCGTGAAAATGTAACTAGGTGAACAGTAACACGAGTATTTTTCCCTTTAAAAAGAAAGCAAATTCGGGTCATAACTCAACTGGGTCGAAAACATAACGCAGGCCCAATACATGACCCAACACTAAAATAAAATTCTAATGCAGTAACTTCAAACGGAATTCTGGAATTTTAGGCTCCGAATCTGACTTCGACTCCAACATGAAAGTCGTAGCTCTCTCTCTTAGCTTTCCGGCGATTTTTAGAACGCCTCAAACGAATTTCTGGAACTCCAGTTGTGATCGTATCCGTGCTGACTGCGAAAACCAAAAAAATAGGTGCGGAAATCAAATTAAGCCAAAAATAAAATAAAATATAAAAACAAAATAAAACATAAAAATAATCAAGATAAAGTAAAGAAATGCCTAAGTAAAAATATAGGAGAAAGTGCATAAATATGCACTGATC
>CAWUDS030001356.1:0-46692 GCA_963859935.3 Lathyrus sativus
AGCAAAGGTAATAACCAAAATGATACGGTATATTACCTACTATGAAATGTATGATAGCCTAAGCAAAGCTAATAACCATAATGATCTTCTTGATCAAGACATAATTCAGTTTCTTCTTTAATCAAGTATTCCACTTGAAAAGGGTAAAATAAACCTCCCCACTCTTCAAGGTTGTATGCCAAGAACGAATCTCAGTTTCTTCCTGGAATGATGAATACTTAAGAGAGCATTTTCACAGGGAATTAGAATTTCACTAGAGATTAAAGGCTTTAGCAGTTAATCCATAATTTACTGAAGGTTTTAAAACTTCACCGGTGATCTTCAGAAGAGATGCAGGCCGGTTGATTTGCAAATATGTCTTCTCAAATAAAGAGAGGTCAATTGTAATAATCTTCACCAAACTTCTCGGGAGAAATGCCATTTGATGGAATTAAACTTGTGTGATGGACTCACTGGGGAATACATTCCCGAGGAGCATTTTTGTTGTATCTATAAAATGTATGAAACCTTTGTAGTGAAAATTCTTAAATAAAGAGAAATATATGTAAAGTCTTTGACAAACTTCTCTGACGGATTCTCGGAGAGGTGCCATTTGACGAGTTGATAATCTTGATAAGTTCACTTGGGATGGACAAACTGTCTTGAGGAGACTGCCATTTGTCATTCAAATAGAAAAGCTGATCGAAACAAGTTGCTCAAATAAAGAGGCCTCTTGTTGTCTGGGTATAAATTGCTGAGAAAATCTTGCAACATTACTGGAGAAATATCTTGTCTTCAATGACTATCTTCAAATAGATCCTTCCTGGGGAGTCAAAGTGCAAAATAAATACACGCTCAATCCAAATTGAAAAGCCTGGGGATACCCAAAAATGTGATTGTCAGGGACCAAAGTTCAATTCAGGAGGTAGCTGAAGAGAAACTGTCAAGTAAGACTCAACCATTGAGGGATGCACTCAATTGGGAATTTAACTAAAGCAACTGTCTTCCACGAGGATCAAACTCTATGGAGAAATAGAAATATTGTGCTCTTTTCTGCTTAGGGTTGATGACTCTACTTGGAGGGAGGAGACAAACACAATCACTTGGGAATAAACACGGCCAAAGTGATAGAACAGGAAAACACAAAGATGAAAAATGCACAGATGCCATGCTACCTATCTATATGCTATGCATATGCCTATGCTTACAAAACAAACGAACAGAGGTAACTCAAGATGAAATAAACATCTAAACAAACACCCGACCAATCTTCGAAGATAGAAGCATCACTGGGGATAGATGGAGAACTAGATACGAGATCACAATCCTGCTTCAAGGCTTCAAAGCTTCTCCGGGGAAAAGAAAACACTCCACTTGGGGGTATAACGATTTTTCAATATGAATCTTAATTATCCTATTGAAGATGAGAATAAAGATCTACTAGGGGTGGATTAAACTCATAATTGGAGGAACTTCATGGATAAAATAAATATCCACTTCACTGGAGAGACTCCTACTGGAGTTGTAGACAGAGATGCTCGAACTAAGGTCTCACAGGGGATAAAAATAAATATCCACTTCAATGGGGAAACCTGGGTCAAAGCAGCTGTTGAATATGTTGGAGTCGAAACTTCAATGGGAATGAAATAAACACCCGCTTCGCTGGGGAAGATTGGTGTTATGAGAGATCCACTGGGGAGTAGAATAACATCCACTTCACTAAGAAGGTGAAGTTAAGAAGATTCACTGAGGATTAAAATATCATCCGCTTTATTAAAGGAGTGAAGTTAAGCGAATCACTGGAGAATTCTTACACTGATCATTACTGTAATAAAAATCCATCGGAGAAATCATGACCACCTAAAGTAAAATTACCGGGGACATGAGTGAAGAATTGTTGTGAGAACAAAGTAGTTTTGTCTTGATGAACTGCGTAATAGTCGCCATTTTGAACAAAATAATGCCCCAAAGTACATGCTTTATGAGAAGAAGTCATCTTAAAAGGATTTTATAGAAAACACGGCGTCCGAAATGTTCCAATGTTTTCAAACTCTCTGGAGAGATTCCTCGAATCTTGATGTAACTGCCCCTGATTGACTATACTATGACTGAGTTTTCAAAAATAGTTCTTTAGGCCAGACTTGTGCAAATGAGCAACCTGGGAACAACTTGCCCAAGTTCACCAAGATCTTCGAACTTATCGGTGATGTCTATATGTAATCTTTCTAAGATGTCAAACAAAGTTAGCAAGTCGGAAATGTCAATTCCGTAATTATTAATGCAACACATATGCTTGTCTTGAAAGTTTTTGAAAAAGGATATCATAATAAATTATGAGAAAGTCACTAGTTAAGATATAAATTTATTTTATAAAGCCAATATAAAATTGAGTTTACTCATGGGAGTCAGGAAACGTTATCTCATTGAGTATGCTTTCAAAATGAACCCTACTTCAATTAGGAATTTTGAGGGTTGTATCTGGGCTTAGTTTATGATTTATAAAACAAAGGAATAAGGGTCAAAGCTTATTTCTACCCACCCATTCTTCGTGATGTTCACTCTTTTTTTTTTGAAAGTTTAAGTGTTCAATCAAGCTGACTGAAAATTGCCCTGCCATAGATGAAGTTTTATTTGGGAGAAAGAAACAGATCCTTCATCAAGGCTTAAAGGGTTAAATATGGATTAACTTCCTTATATCTCTGGTGTTTTGGGAGGTTTGAAATAATGCCTTACATCATCAGTAGGGTTTTATTCAATAGCATATAACAAGAGATCTTGTGTTTTACTTCGTCATCCTCCTTCCAATTCTTCATCACAGTGGAAAAAATTGGGTGAAGTTGGCATTATAAATTATGAAAAACATTTACGAGTGAATATAAATGGATTTCTTAAAGACAAACACTTCATTGCATTAACGTTCAAAATAAACAAGTTCTTACAAGTCAATCATGCTTTTACAATCAAAAGAAATAAAATACATATAAGCAAACAAAATAAGCAATCTGATGAGCCCTTCTCAGGATTTTCTGGAGTTTTCACATATATCAGCATAATGGTATCGCGTTCACAAATGGGCTTCTTTCTTTGAAGGTCAACACTCGGTCGTCAATCATCTCTTGAACTTTTTCTTGGAAAACCTTACACTTTTCAATCGAATTCCCCATTACTCCATCATGAAATTCGCAGGTGGCGTTCAAATTGAACCAAGGTGGGCGAAACTTCATGGTTCTAGTCTTTCTGGGCGTCATCACCGAGTTTCGGGTGAAATAAGACCATTGTTGACGGTAAGTCATTGGGATTGGATCCAAACCGGTGAGTTTCTTCTTTTGAGGTACCCAGAGGTATCTTCTGATTCTGAAACTGAGTTCGGACTCGTCAATTCTGATGTTGATCTTGAGAAGTCAACCTTCATCATTGGTATGGAAGTCTAGGAAGTGGTCGCTGCTTGTGCTGAACATCACTGCATACCGTTGTTGACGATAAGGTACTGGAACTATAATTTCAAATAAATCCAATAGCATAACGCCTACCATTCTATCGTAATAAGCGTCTGACAGTGTTCTGAGAAACATCTTGCTTAATTCCTTCTCTTGAAGCGGTGGATGAACTTGGGCTGCCAACTCTTTCCATCGTTGTGCATACTCTCTGAAAGATTCATTGTCATTCTTACTCTTGTTCATCAATTTATCACTATATAGAGATATATCCAAGTTGTAATTGTATTGTTTCGTAAAAGCATCAGTTAAATCTTCCTAAGATTGAACACTGTCCCTTTCTAGTTTCATATACCACATCAGGGATGCCCCACATAAACTTTCTTGAAAGCAGTGAATCATCAGTTTGTTGTTGTCAATATAAGCAGTCATCTTTCGACAAAACTTTGTCAAATGGTATCTTGGACAACTAACACCCTTGTATACTTCAAAAACAAGCATTTTGAACTTTAGAGTAATAATTACACCTGGAACTAGACATAAGTCATGAGCTTTAAGACCAGATGCGTTAGTTTCTTTCATCGCCTTCAACTGTTCTTCGAGATCATGAAATCCTTTCTCAATTGCTATAATTCTAAGATTATCCACCTTTATCACAGTATGAACATTCTGAGGATTTGGCATACCCCGTGGAAACTGGGAATCTCTTCTATCAACTTAATCAACCAGGTTGTCTTGCATAGGATGAGATTATGTAGAAACATCCATATGTTGAGCAACGTCATTAGAGGGAAGATCAAACATCGGATTAATCATTACCCTGAAATCGATCATGGGATCCATATCCTTTGTTCTCCGTTATCATTCAGTAGATACTTCGAGCTTGGTCAGATGGTCAAGATGTCAGCGTGATAAGACAAAGATAGAAAGACCGGATGAGCTAGAGCTGAGAAGAGACACATGCATATGTAAATGCTAAATGAAGGATGCAAAATGTGGAATGCAGATGAAATGTTTCATGGAACTCAAGTATTTATAAGCGTCACAGAATACCAAAGAAAACTCATTTATTATTTTTTTTGATATCGGATTACAAGTAAATATTCTTAAAAGAGTCCTGACATAATAGCTAAATAAAAGCTAATAAAGTCCTAAGGAAGTCTTGCGTTGCGCTTTTTAGTCTGCTCTTCTAGCTGAACCTTCTCGAATATAAGCTTGTCCATGATCAGATTCCGAGGAGTAGTCTGATAGAGGAAAATAAATCCTCCCGCTCTTTTCTTTTCTTGTCGGAAAATAAGAAATAAATCCATTATTCACTTAGATGTTTGATAATAAAGTTTCTTGTCTTTGAACTTCTTTTAGTCTTCAAATCTGAGCTCCCAACTTCCTTAGGTCATCAAAGTTAAGACAGTTAAAAGAACACTTCAAAATATTTTCTTTTGTAATCCATATTGGTCCTGTAATGTTTACAAATAAACTCGGAGTTCCGTGAAACCAATGCAATATGATGCTTTATGGATTCAAATATGCACAAACATAGGCAAGCACATAGATACACATATATAAACAGACAGAAAACCAAGGTTTGTAAGCAATGAGCATGGAGCAAAGGGTATACCCATTCCAAAAGGTGTGGACTAAGGGTTGATTGTACATGTAGAACAAGGATTCTAAGAGGTTCCCAAAATCATTAGTCCATCTTTCGGATATTTTCAATTTCCCGAATACTCGGGGGTCAATAATATTACCTCTTTTGAATGTAGCATCGCGTAGCAACTACTTTGGGACTACTCCCTCATAGTCATTGCACTACGTCCTAAGAAAGGCCAAGTAGGGTTAAAGGTAACTAAATGTTAGAACACAAATTGGTTCTTAATAATATCTCTATGTTTTGATGATAACTATTATGAAATTTTGTATTTAAGAATTATATACTCTAAAATTTGCTTGAGTTTTTACTGTAGATAGTAAAGAAATTAACACTCCAGAAGAAAATCAGAATTGATCACAAGAAATTAGCTAGACTCTGAAGCGCCAGATGCACTCATTAGAAGATTCTGATTGCTGCTAATAGAAGATTCTAAGCATAGCCTCCAGAAGATTCTGAAGCAGAAGCTCCAGAAGGATCTGAAGCAGAAGCTCCAGAAGGATCTGAAGAAGTAGCTCCAGAAGAATCTGAAGCAAGTCAGAAGCATCTGAAGCAAAGAAGAATTTTGTATGAAGAGCTTTTCAAAGCATAGTTTCTACAGAAGATTCTGAAAGTACTAAAGCTGCCAGTACTGAAGTTCTGTCTCAAATATGCTCTGATATTAAACACGCTGAAAGCACACCTGCTGCAGAAGACTCTGATTCAGCAAGACTCTAATCATCATTAGAAGACTCTGACCCAATCAGACTCTGATGAACTTGCTGCAAACTGAAGAAGAAATATTCAAAGATTATATCCGTTGGAGTAAATCAAACGTCTCTTTCCTTATTTATGCTAGACACAAGAACACAGACAAAAAGGATTTTTCTGTGCTTTCTTCTTCTAGGAAAGGTCACTTGATGTGAAGACAAAAAGGCTCAGACCTTTTGGACACTCTTCTCAACGTGCAGCTCACCTTGGATCAGCTGCCTATAAAAGCAAGACTCCACCAAATTCTTCAGTTGACGTTTTGTTCAAAAGAAATCAAAAACATTCAAGCTCACATTCTTTCATATTCTTTCTAAGAACTTATTTCATTGCACTTAAACTGAAGAGAAATATCACAGTTGTGATAAAAGCTTTTTAGAAGCATTCTTACTCTTGTAATAGTTTTACATTGATTGTAAAAGATTTCCTTAAGAGGATTCATTTGGAATCAGTAGCTCTTGAGAAGACTAAGAACAGTTGTTCTTAGGTGTTACTATTGTAATCTATTTGATTAAATAGTGGATTAAGTCCTTGATTGAGAAAGGCAAATCACTCTAGGAAGGATGGACTGGAGTAGTTGAGTTCAACGAACCAGGATAAAAATACTTGAGTTTTTATTCTAAGTTTTAATCTTTCATACTTATTCAACCCCCCTTCTAAGTATTATCTCACCTTCAGTTGGTATCAAAGCTCCGGTTCTGTGTGTGCTACCACTTAACAGTGACAGTAAAGATCCAGAGAGAAATACTTTGATATATATTTGGTTGTTACTATGGCTGATAATATAATATCTAACACTAACAACAAATATGAAGAAAGGGACAGAATCAGCACCAAACCCCCTATGTTTGATGGGGAGAAATTTGATTACTGGAAAGACAGAATTGAAAGTTTTTTCCTTGGATATGATGCTGATTTATGGGATCTAGTCATAGATGGATATGTTCATCCCACAGATGGGAATGGCAAGAAGATAGACAGAAAATCTATGACAGATGCTCAGAAGAAAGATTTTAGAAATCATCACAAGGCCAGAACAATATTGTTGAATGCAATATCTCATACTGAGTATGAAAAAATTACAAACAGGGAAACTGCATTTGACATGTTTGAATCCTTAAAGATGACTCATGAGGGAAACTCTCAAGTCAAGGAAACAAAGGCTCAGGCTCTGATCCAGAAGTATGAAGCCTTCAAGATGGAAGACTCTGAATCTGTTGAAGCTATGTTCTCCAGATTTCAGATCCTCACAGCTGGTCTAAAGGTTCTGGACAAGGGATACTCCACATCAGATCATGTAAAGAAAATCATCAGAAGTCTACCTACCAGATGGAGACCTATGGTGACAACGCTGAAGATGGCTAAAGATCTGAACAAGATCTCATTAGAAGAACTCATTAGCTCACTGAGGAGCCATGAAATTGAGCTTGAGGAAGATGAACCTCAGAAGAAAGAAAAAGGTAAATCTATTGCTTTAAAATCTAATAAATCTGCTAAAGCTTTGCAGGTTATTGAAGAAAGCTCTAAAGGATCTTCTTCTGAAGAAGAAGATGAGTTATCCATGCTGTCCAGAAGGATCAACAGAATCTGGAAGCACAAGGGAAAGAAGTTCAACAACTTCAGAAAATCTAATCATAGAAAGGAATCTTCTGGGCACAGAAGATCTGGCAAGAAAGAAGTTGTATGCTATGAGTGCAAAGAACCTGGGCATTACAAGAATGATTGCCCCAAACTTCAAGGAGGAAAACCCAAGAAGAAGTTTAACAAAAAGAAGAAGGTTCTGATGGCAACATGGGATGACTCAGATGAATCTGAATCATCTTCTGAATCAGAAGAAGAATGTGCTAATGTTGCACTGATGGCCAGCACAGAAGATCAGGAAGAAGGAACTTCAGGATCTGAATCTGATTCTGAATCTGATGATGACGCTGAAGAGGTAATGGTTAAACTTACTAAAGAAGAACTTGTCAAAGTTTTATCAGAAGTTCTGAAAAGCTATAACAATATCAAACTCAAATACAAGAAGCTGAAAAGCAGTCTTGAATCTGAGATTGATCTTCTGAAGACAGAACTTGTTGAGCAAAAAGAAATTAATCTGAAAATCAAAAATGACTTTGAAATAACTCAACAAGAATCTGAATCTGAGGCTATGTCATGTGAAAACATTTTAGAAAAATATGACTCTAGCTTTCAGAGATTTCTTACTAAGAGCATAGACAGAAGCAAGATGGCTTCTATGATCTATGGTGTTAGTGGGAACAACAAAAGAGGTATTGGATATGAATCTTCCTCTGGAAGTAATCCAAAATCTGTTGACAAACTCTTCATCAAGAAGATACCTCTGTACTCTCAATTTAAGTTTGGTCACTTAAATGACATTAAACACACAAGCTCTGAGAAGAATACTTATGTGTTTAAACCCAAGGCAAGTCAGAATAAACATTATGTTGAAAAACAGAAGTTTAGACAAACCTACAAACCAACTAACCCTAAAGGACCCAAGAAGATCTGGGTACCTAAAAGTAAAATAATTCCTGTTGCAGATGTTCTTAGCAGCAAGGTCAGGACGCCAACCATGGTACCTGGACTCTGGATGCTCACGACACATGACAGGAGAAAAGTCTATGTTCCAAAGTCTGGAACTTAGATCTGGAGGTGATGTGAAGTTTGGAGGGAACCAGAAGGGCAAGATCATTGGATCTGGCACCATTGGAAATGGTAAACTTCCCTCTATTACTAATGTTTTACTTGTTGAAGGGTTAAAGCATAACTTATTGTCCATAAGTCAATTAAGTGACAATGGTTATGATATTACCTTTAATCAAAAATGTTATAAAGCTATTAGTCAAAAGGATGGCTCTATCCTATTTAGTGATAAGAGGAAAAACAACATTTATAAAATAAATCTTTCAGAACTTAAAGTTCAAAATGTTAAATGCCTCTTGTCTGTTAATGAAGAGCAATGGGTCTGGCACAGAAGATTGGGCCATATTAATATGAGACGTATTTCTCAGATTAATAAACTTAATCTTGTCAGAGGACTTCCTAATCTGAAGTTCACTTCAGATGCTCTTTGTGAAGCATGCCAAAAAGGGAAGTTTTCAAAATCTTCTTTTAAATCAAAAAATGTTGTTTCTACTTCCAAACCACTAGAATTACTTCATATTGATCTGTTTGGACCAGTGAAAACTGCATCCATCAGAGGCAAGAAGTATGGATTAGTCATTGTTGATGACTATAGTAGATGGACATGGGTAAAATTCTTAAAACACAAGGATGAGTCACATTCTGTGTTCTTTGACTTCTGCAAGCAAGTCCAGAATGAAAAAGATTTCAAAATTATAAAAGTCAGAAGTGATCATGGTGGTGAATTTGAAAATAAATATTTTGAAAAATATTTTTCTGAAAATGGCATTGCTCATGATTTTTCCTGTCCTAGAACTCAACAACAAAATGGGGTTGTAGAGAGGAAAAACAGAACTCTGCAAGAAATGGCCAGAACCATGATCAATGTGACAAATCTGGCAAAACACTTTTGGGCAGAAGCAATCAACACAACCTGTTACATTCAGAACAGAGTGTCTGTAAGACCTCTTCTGAAAAAGACTCCATATGAACCGTGGAAGAACAGAAAGCCCAACATTTCATACTTTCATCCTTTTGGATGTATTTGTTATATGTTAAATACTAAGGAAAATCTGAACAAGTTTGATTCCAAAGCACAGAAGTGTTTCATGCTTGGATATTCTGAACGCTCTAAAGGCTACAAAGTATACAATGCTGAGACACAGATTGTGGAAGAATCCATTCATGTCAGATTTGATGATAAGCTTGGCTCTGAAAAGCCAAAGCAGTCTGAAAACTCTGCAGATAGAGAAGTAATCTTCATTGACTCTGAAGTCCCAAAAGCAGACAAAATTCAAGTGAAGGAACCAGAAGCAACGCCAGATGCTATTCCTTTAACTTCTCAGATGAATAATCTAAACATTTCTGAAGAATCAACTGTTAGAGGATCATCATCCAGAATTAAAGCTTCTCATCCAGAGAATGTCATTATTGGAAAGAAAGATGATCCCATCAGAACAAGATCCTTTCTAAGATCATCTGAAGCATCACTATTTGGACTGGTGTCAGAAATTGAACCATCTTCTGTAGATGAAGCTCTGCAAGACAATGATTGGATTATTGCCATGCAAGAAGAGATGAATCAATTCACCAGAAATGATGTATGGGATCTAGTTCAAAGACCACAAGGATTCAATATAATTGGAACAAAATGGGTCTTCAGAAATAAGTTGGATGAGAAAGGAGAAGTTGAAAGAAATAAGGCAAGACTGGTTGCTCAAGGGTACAGTCAACAAGAAGGTATTGATTACACTGAAACTTATGCTCCTGTGGCAAGGTTAGAATCTATACGCCTTCTTATTTTATTTGCTGCACAAAATAACATCACTCTGTATCAGATGGATGTTAAAAGTGCCTTTCTTAATGGTATTATAGAAGAAGAAGTTTATGTCCACCAACCTCCTGGTTTTGAAAATGAAAAATTTCCAGATCATGTTTTCAAACTAAAGAAATCTCTATATGGTTTAAAACAAGCTCCCAGAGCTTGGTATGAGAGATTGAGCAATTTTCTTCTGGAGAAAAATTTCATCAGAGGCAAAGTGGATACAACACTCTTTTGTAAATCAATTAAGAAAGATCTTCTAATTTGTCAAATTTATGTGGATGATATAATATTTGGATATACCAATACTATGCTGGGAAAGGAGTTTGCTACATGTATGCAGGCAGAATTTGAAATGAGCATGATGGGAGAACTCAGATTCTTTCTAGGAATCCAAGTCAATCAAACTCTAGAGTGCACTTACATACATCAGACCAAATATGTTAAAGAACTTCTGAAGAAATTTAACATGACTGATAGTAAGCTGGCAAAGACTCCCATGCATCCAACTAGCTCACTTGGTGTTGCACCCCAAAATTTGACCAACAATTATTCATCCATCTAGTGTTTGAAAGTGCATACCTTCATCAGAAAGTTCAAGAGATCCCCAGAGAAGTGGTTTGAAACCAGGGTTGTGTGCTTCACAGTTTGAAAGTTGTGGGTGCCCCTCAGATGATTCTGAGACTTTGAGAAGTAACTTGATGTTTTGAGAAAGCCTATGAGATGTCTTGATAGCCTACATGAAGCCCTGAGAGGTCATTATGCAAGAATTCTGAAGATTCAACCATGAATGGTAGAATTAGGGTTTTGACTGGGTCAACCCTAGATCAACTGAAGATTTGGAGAAGGTTGAGACTCAATCCAAGGGCCATGAGATCATGGAATGATGTATAGAGATGTTATAAGTATGATTCCTAGACCAACTCATCATGATTGAGGAGTTTGAGAAGTTTTGAGTTAGGGTTTCTGAGGATTGTCAGTGAGAAAACCCTAATTTGATCCCTATTTTCCAGGCAGTTTTAGCTCTAGATGTGATTGATATCTCATCTTCCCCACAACATGAATGTTGTAGAGCTTGTTCTTAGCTTTAATTTGAGTGGTGGAATTCCTTGATAGGAGTTACAGAGCTCAAGTTATGGTTTTGACAAATTACAGGTCAGCTGAGGTGTGTGAATCTGGGTCCTTGAAAGTCACCCAACTTGCAGACAACGTTTGCCCTAGTAGGATGATTCCTATGGTTTCTTGGTCAACATGAATGTTGAAGAAGATCTTCTTAGCTTTAATTTGAGTGGTAGAAGTCCTTGATTGGATTTGTGGAACTCAAGTTATGGTTTGAACAAGGCAGGGGTATTTTGGTCATTTGTCAGTTATAGGTCATTTTAGCCAATGCCTAAAACTCCTATTTCCAAGCCTCAAATGGAAAAACTTAAAACATGAAAGTTGCTCAAAATGTGATTTTAAGTCTAGAATGAAGGTCACAAATTGTTGAAAAAGCTCATAGCATGAGATTCCATGATTGGTCAAAAATGAACTAAAAATGACTTATAACTTTGAAAAGTTGAAATTGAAAAGTGTTTTGGGAGATCCACAAATCCAAAATAGGTCATCCAATATATCATTTTGATTGGAAAAACCATTTTAAGAACTTTGGTTTAAATAGAATTTTCATTTGAGGCTTAAAAAATGAGGTTCCTTTGGAAATTTATTACTTGAAAAAGAAGGCAATGTTGGAAAACTTAACATAAGGCAATTACAAGGCATGTGAGCTTCCTTACCATTCCATATTATCATGTGGTGAGATTTTAAAAGGTGTGTAAGTTGGTTAGAGGTGATATATCATGAGATAACCAATATGGCATAACATGAGATTTTGAAGAAACTTCCATCACATTCTAGATGATTCTAGAAACATCCAATGATTGTTATATAAAGAATGCATTGTGGAGAGTCTAAGGTTGGTGAAACTTGAGCCAAGTCAGAGGAGAGAGAAGGAGAGATAGCCATTGAAGCCATTTCTTCAAGTTGAAGCAATCCAAGATATCTTCCACTACAAGCCACCTCCTTCCATACAAGTGCAAACAGAAGGCATATCTCCATTGAAGGACCATTGTGAGTGAATTCCAAGGCTTGAATCGTGCTCAACATCATCTCACCATTAACTTCTTGACAGGTTCTTTCTTCACTTATACCATCTTAATTAATGAGTTTCAATTAGTTTTATAGCCATAGAATTGATGTGCTAGGTTAGATGATTCTTCCCCATGAATTACAGCCTGTTCCATGAGGTTCCATGGCAGGTGTTTGATTCTTGAATCTTCGAGAATTAGTTGTTTAATGAGTTTTAATCAGCATGAATTGGTTTAGAATCACCAGGATAGCATCAAGAACATCTGTAAATCATTATAATGAAGTTTAGTGAGGATTGATATCAGTTTAAAATTTTGAACCATGGTTGTACCCGGATCTTCAATCCCTCTGTTAGGGCAATTTAGGGCGGGTTATGGAAAGTTTTACGTAGGGTTGTGTAGGGCTTGAGAAGTAGATGATTTTTTGTGTTGGAGTCGTGTGGAGCCGTGGCCTGTGGAGAGAGATGGAGGAGCTGGAAGATGAGTGCGTGGGATTAGGGTTTCTGAAAACCCTAGGGCGTTTGGAGAAGACGAAGCAGAAGCCGTCGGATCAAGTTCAATATTTGACTAAATCGTCCAATCCAACGGCTATGAATTAAGCTGAGAAAGAGAGGGAAATTTGAAATATATGAAACGCGGTCGTTTCATTAAAGACCGGTTCTGGGCTTGGAATTCTATCCCCACCCCCCTTTATTTCTGGCCCAACATTTTGAGCTGACGCGTATTACTTTTCATACCCCCCACCCCTTTAATTCATTTATTTCTTTTATTTTCTTCCTTTATTTTTTCTGATTTGAATAATTCATTAAAAATAGTTAAAAAATGATTTTTTAATCCTTCTTTTTTCTATGAGTAGATTAAAATGTGTAGAAAATTATAAAAATAAAATTGAGATTTTATTTTTTTAGGTTTAATATTTTTAATAGATTTTCCAATTAAATAGCCTTTTAATTGTTTAATTTTGTACATGATTGTGTAGGAATTATTTTAGGACATTCCCTTAGGGTTTTTTATCCATTATTTTTTGTGCAATTAGATGATGAGTCATACTTCCCCATAGGATTTTTTCTAGATTTTTTAGAATTAATCTTGATTAGTTTAATTAGGGTTGACTTAGGGTTTCCTGATTAGGGTTTAGATTGTGCATAGGTGATGAATCCCTTTCTTTGATTGAGTTTTATCTTGATTTTTAGGTAGAGACCTTTGTAGATGTTATGAGTAGGTGTTGAGGACCCTTGTGAATATTTGTTAGATTTTTCCCCATTAGTTTAGTATTTTTAGGTATTTTCTGAAGTTGCCTGATGATTTGGTCTGTTCAGTGGGTTATCTGTTCATCTGTGGGGTTCATTCTGAGGAATTTGCTGAGGGGCTTGTGTTGCCTTGAAGATATTGATGGAGAGCATCATGAAGAGAAGATTGTGGATCAAGCTGCAGAGACCCAGAGCTTGGCTAGTCCCCTGTCTGTGAGGTTTGAGAGCCTGAAGTTTGAAGGAAGTTCATGGTACTTTCCTGAGGAAGGCACTATGAATGACTTTCATCCTTCCTTCTCACCTCTTTCTTAAGTATCCAATGATGTTGGAGCCAACTTGTGAGTTTAATTTCTCCTGAGGAGGAATGTAAACTGATCACCTGTTGTTGAGCCACATGGGATGCAATTCCTAAGTGGAAGCCTCCTAGTACTTTCCTGAGGAAGGTCCTATGGGTCTATTCACTTAGTTCCCTTAGTTTATCTAGGATTTCTTAAGTATCCAATGATGTTGGAGCCAACTTGTGAGTTTAATTTCTCCTGAGGAGGAATGTAAACTGATCACATGTTGTTGAGCCACATGGGATACAACTCCTAAGTGGAAGCCTCCTAGTACTTTCCTGAGGAAGGTCCTATGAGCCTGTTCACTTAGTTCCACTAGTTCAGATAGGATTTCCTAAATATCCAATGATGTTGGAGCCTGCTTGTGAGTTTAATTTCTCCCGAGGAGGAATGTAAACTGATCACAGTGGTTGAGCCACCTAGGGTATGACTCCTGAGTATACACCTCCTAGTGCTTTCCTGAGGAAGACACTATGAGTCTGCTTGCTTAGCTCCCTTTCTTTGGTAAGCTTGGTCTGAAGCTTGAAGACTGGGAATGATTTCTCTTGTTTAGGGTTTGCTTGAGAGCTTTGCTTAGATTTGATTAGATTCTGTGATTAGGGTTAGAGAGTAGATTCTTTCTTTCTCAAGCATGAGTGTTTTGTTGGCCTGATGGCACTTTATTTCTTTTATCTGTTATTGCTTGATAGCATGTTGTTTATTTTCAGTATGATTACTGTTATTTCATGACTGGCTTGAGGTCGAGATGAGCTTGTGGAGGCTGAAGCCCCACACACATTCCCTCCCTCACTTGCATTGCATGCATTTTACTGTTAAAGCTGATGCTTTTGTCTGTTTTGGTGTATCATTGACATGATCCCTTAGGACTCTCATTTCCTCTGATGAGGATTTGATGATAGACTTTTAGGTTGAAACCTATGCATGACAACATCTAGGAGTTCCCTGTTCAAACCTCAACCATAGGATGAATCCATGGCATGATAACAGTAGGACTTGATAGTCTCCCTCCTAGTTGAACCTTAACCCGTAGTTTCCCGAACTACGTTTGCTCTGATCTTTCATACCAGATGAAAGTACGTAGGCATAGGATGCGACATCCTAGCGAGCAACCTTCCCCATCTTCCCCCGTAGTTAGCCGAACTACGTTGACTCTGATTTCTCATTCTCTGATGAGAATACGTAGGCATAAAGCGCGACGCTTTGCCGAGTCATTTTTCTTTTCTTTTTCAGCCAGCCTTGATAGGTAGATAGATTATAACCAACCCGTCCAAGTAAACAAACAAGCGAGGATCCCGTCGAGTACGACGGACGTGAGGGGTGCTCATACCTTCCCCTTGCGTAACCGACTCCCGAACCCAGACAATGGTTGCGATGACCTTGTCTTACCCCTTTTTCGTCAGGTTTTTCCGATCGTTTCCTTTCCCGCTCTGAGGGATAAATAACGAAAGGTGGCGACTCTTCTGTCATGCCGGCACCTTATTTTCGCGCAAGCGACAGCTGGCGACTCTGCTGGGGACCTATAGCATCTAGGGACTTTTCCCATCCCTTGTGCTGGGACCGTTTCCCATCCCCTACGAGAGTCATTCCTATCGTTTGTGTGTTTGCTTGTTGGGTTGCGTTTATTTATCGCATTCTTTACTTCTCGCATTTTCACTTCCCGCATTTTATTTCCCGCATTTTATTTCCAGTTTGATATGATTATCTGTGCTGCTGTGGGAGAGGGATGTTACTGTGAGTGAGAAGCCGGACCTGGGCTTGAGTACACACCTAGATATAGTTGTGGAGAAGTAGTAGACGAACCTGTCTGTTGAGCAGGCACAGTTCCCTACGAAAATCTGCGCTCAGACGAGATTCTTGCAGAGGTGCTCCTTTCCGGTCCTGAGGATCTGAGGGGAGTCCAGACGTAAGGATTGTCGACTCTGGGGACCGATCATTTGGAAGTCAGCTAAGAGAGGCCTCTTCATGACTTGACAATGCCACTCCTTCTGGGAATCGTATTGTCACTCATGAATGTCTGTGACGCTGACAACCGCATAGGATGCCGTACCTTTGTCCGTGGATTAGGTCCATCATACCTGTGAGTGGGGTTGGGATGTTGCAGGAAACTTTGACCTCCAGAATACCTGGTTTAATTGACAGTGAATCAGTTATGTTGGGTTCTCAGTTGCAGAGATGTTCTTGACAGAACGAGAGTTGGATCAGAGGATCTTATCATCGGGTGTTTATCTGTTCCTGATAGAGCAGGTTCCGATCAGAGTATTATTATCAGAAGTTTGTCCTGGATGGAGCAGATTTTGAGTGGGGTCTGAGGATCTCGTCAGCAGTTGTTATTTTGTTCTTGACAGGGCAGATTTTGAGTGGGGTCTGAAGATCTCGTCAGCAGCCGTATTTGTTCTTGAGAGGGCAGATTTGTGATTTGGGGGTCTGAAGACTTCATCAACCGATATTCCTTGATCTTGCATCCGGGGTCTTTATTATCAGGCTTTCATTCTTGTCAGGGGAGAATTTTGATCTTGATCCTATCAGATGGTTATTCTCAACCGATCAGATTAGTGGGATTACACCGGGGTTCCCTTCTCATCAGCGACTGTTGACATCGAATCTCCACAGCAGCCACCTGGATATATTGTTGCATGCCTGCATTTTTGCATTAGCTTGCATAATCATTCCATTAGCGTGTGTCTGTGACAGGTTACTGTTTCCATGATTGGGCCCAGATTCCTCTCCTTATTATTGTCAGCAGGTGCCAGGATCGGGGGAAATCTCTCAAGCACACAGACACACGCATGCATTTGCATGAAGCATTCTTGCATGACATACATTCTGTTGCTTTTCCTAACCTTTGATCTTGACAGGTTTCAGGTACTCAGGTTCCGAGCTGCTTTCAATCTCCAGGATTGATCAAAGATTCATCCACCGCTACTCAACTCGCGCCAATCAAACGAGAATCATGGACCAGGTACAATCAGATGTTCAGGAGCTTCGTGAAAGGATGGATCGTTTTATGGAGCTGATGCAAGTAGTTGCGAATGGGCAAGATCAGCTGCGTACTTTGGTTCAACCTCTCATCTCCAGGGTTGATAGTGATGGAATACTTCATGGCGGGGCCGTACCCACTCCTCCTCAAGTGGATACTCCTCAGAACGTTGTTCCTGCTGCCGGGGGCAACGGTAGTGCTAACGGCAATCTTATGACTAATCTCGGACTTAATGCGGCGGGCGCCGTCAATGGTGGTTTGGGAGCCAATGTTACCGTGGGGCCGGTCAACGGCAATGTTGGTGCAGGAAATATGGTGGAGCCTCAACCGTGGCTGGAGGACCATCAGGACGACATTTTCTCTCAGAGAGGTGTAGAGGCTGAGTTGACTGCTGAAGCTAGACTCAGGTTCAAGGCGCTGGAAGATAAAATGAGAGATATAGAAAATCAGAATACGTTGGGCGTTGACATGTCCAAACTTGGGTTGATTGCTGACTTTAAAGTACCTCACAAGTTTAAGGTGCCTATCTTTGAGAAGTATAGAGGCACCACTTGTCCCCGTGTTCACCTCCGGTCTTATTACAGAAAGATGTCCGCTTACTCTGATGATGAGAAGTTGCTGATGCACTTCTTTCAGGATAGCCTTTCTGGCCCATCGCTTGAATGGTATATGGGTTTGGAACCCGCTGCTGTGCGAACGTGGAAAGATCTCACTGAAGCATTTGTTCTCCACTATCAGTATAATAGCGACTTGGCTCCCAACCGAGTGCAGCTTCAGAATCTCTCGCAGCGGAGCAATGAAAGCTTCAAAGAGTACGCCCAGCGGTGGCGTGAATTGGCTGCTCGGGTCCAACCGCCGATGGTTGAGCGTGAGTTGGTACAGATGTTCGTGGCTACTCTTCCCGGAGTCTATTATGAGAAGCTAATCAGTGGCATGACCGGAACATTCTCGGCTCTTATCACTTTGGGCGAGCATGTTGAAAATGGTATAAAGATCGGCAAGATTCAAGGCGAATCATCCTCATCTGGAGGAGCCAGCAAGAAACCTTATACTGGCAAACGTCGGGAGGGCGATGCCAGTGCTGTCACTAATGCTAGGAGGAAGGGCAAGGGCCCTCAGTCTCAGGTCGCTAGCATAAACATCCCAGCTGCTCCCCCGCAGCCGCAGCAGCAGCCCCAGCAACAGAATAATCCGGGATATAAGAGATATCAGAATCGGGGTCCCATGGCAAACCGTCATTTGGAAACTCCTCCTATGTCATATGCCCAGCTTCTGCAGACGCTGCTTCAGCTCCAGTTAGTTCAGAAAAGGACATTGGCTCCCTTGACAGGGGCACCACCACCCGGGTACGATGCTAATGCTACTTGTGAATTTCATTCTGGGGCACCTGGCCATACAATTGAAAATTGCAAAGCTTTTAAGCACAAAGTCCAGGACATGATTGACGCCAAGATAATAAACTTTTCTGACAGCGTGCCCAACGTCACCAAGAATCCGATGCCTCATCATAGGGGGGGCGGAGTGAATGCCGTCATTACTGAAGAGAATTTAGACTTGCTGACTGATGTCAGAGATTTGAAGACGCCGTTGATTTTTGTTAAAGCTAAGTTGCTAAAGAAAGGCTTCTTTCCCGGGTGTGGGGAATTTTGTATGGCATGTGCTACACGTCCTGATGGGTGTGAGCAGTTGAGTGAAGGTATCCAGAGTCTGATGACCGAGGGTATTTTGCAGTTTAGTCGAAGCGTTGAGAATGCGTCGGGAGAAGTCGTGCTGAAGCAGGCGGACGAAGTTGCCACTATCACCATTCCTCGCCACCCTATCACTATTTCTGCACCTCGTCCACCTACAATCACCATCACCAGGGCTGGACCAATCCCATTTGAGAGTACCAATGCCGTTCCATGGCATTATGGCGCTGAAGTGTACTGTAATGGTCAGAAGGTAGAGCTGGAGCCGTCCAGATCGACTGCGCAGAGTCTTGCTGAAGCCAGTGGTATCACCAGAAGTGGTAGAGTGTTCGCACCGGCAGAGGTCGCCGCCGAGAAAGTAGTCAGGGCTGATGCTGCTGATAAGGGCAAAGGTAAAGCTGTTGAAGAGGTTCCTGCAGGGGCCGAAAAAGACTTGTTGGTTAAAGACGCTGAAGAGTTCATGCGGCTGATCAGGAAAAGTGACTACAAGATTGTAGATCATCTTCACCAGACTCCGTCGAAGATCTCGATTCTTAACCTGTTGCTGTGTTCTGAAGCGCACCGCAACGCGTTGCTGAAAGTATTGAATGCTGCATACGTGCCGCAGGAGATATCGGTTAATCAACTTGAGGAAGTAGTAGCCCATGTCAACGCTGGTAATGGGCTGGGATTTACAGACCTGGAGCTGACGCCCAAGGGAAGAGATCACAACAATGCCTTGCACGTCTCGATAGAGTGCAGAGGCACGATTATGTCACATGTCCTAGTAGATACGGGTTCCTCGCTTAATGTGCTTCCGAAGAAAGCACTGATGAAGTTGGATACCCGGGGACTGCTGTGCACGCCCAGTGATCTGGTCGTGAAAGCTTTTGACGGAACCAAACGCCACGTCTTTGGAGAATTGACCCTGCCAATTCAAGTTGGTCCAGAGACGTTTAATGCGGTGTTCTATATTATGGATATCATGCCCGCCTATAGTTGCCTCTTAGGTCGGCCGTGGATTCATTCTGCTGGTGCCGTAACGTCCACGTTGCATCAGAAGCTTAAATATGCTGTTGGGGGCAGCATAGTGACAGTTTGCGGAGAGGAGGACATCATGGTAAGCCACCTGTCGTCCTTCAAATATGTCGAAATGGATGGCGAGATCCATGAGACTCTTTGCCAGGCGTTTGAGACCGTCAAGGTGAAGGAGGTAGATCCCGTTGTTGCAGAGAAGCAAGAGGTGAACCTCTCCTCGTTCAAGGAAGCTAGGGCTGTTGTCGAAGCCGGTTCCACCCCAGGCTGGGGGCACGTTTTGGATATACCATTCAAACAGGATAAGTTTGGATTGGGATATTCTCCTGAAGCTGAAGCTTCATCTTCTTCAAGTAGCTCGTCTCGTGGGAAAGGGCCGATCCTATTCACCAAGGGAGGAGTAATATTCGAGAGTGTCAACGCAGCGTCAGAGGACAGCGGAGACAGTGATTGTGATCTTGATGCCTGGATTCGACCGAGCAAGCCAGGCGAGCGCCTTCACAACTGGACCATCAAGGAGATTATCGAGCTGACAAGTGAAGAGTAATGATTTGCTTTTTACAATCTTTGTACAACCCTATGTCCTGCCCGGGGCATAGTGGTTTTACTGTCAGGGCCTTGTAGGATTATGTATGTGCATTTTGTTAATAAATAAAAGGCGTTTTCTTCGTGATCAAATATTGTGTTCTCTGTTATTCATATTTTATGTTTGTTTTGAAAAACAGCAAAATGGCAACGAGGTTCGTGCTAACCTGCATATTCCTGCTTTAAACTTAACCCTTGTTATTGCAGGATCCACGTAACAGATGACATCGACTCTGGACCCTCTACGGCTCACTACGACTTTGATTGCCCGATCTATCAAGCCGAGGATGAGATTGATGAAGACGAAGACCTTCCGGAAGAGTTGGCCCGCTTGTTGAGACAAGAGGAGAAGGTTATTCTGCCTCACGAGGAGGAGATTGAGATCGTAAATCTGGGTTCTGAGGAGCTTATCAGGAATGTCAGAGTTGGGGCTGCGCTGCAGAATGATGTCAAGCATAGACTGGTCGAGATGCTTCGAGAGTATAGTGACGTCTTTGCTTGGTCATATGAGGATATGCCCGGACTTGACACAGATATCGTGGTTCATCGCTTGCCGTTGCGAGAAGATTGCCCTCCAGTCAAGCAGAAGCTTAGGAGGACGAGACCAGACATGGCTGTAAAAATCAAAGAAGAGGTCCAGAAGCAGTTGGACGCAGGATTTCTAGCCGTTACCACTTACCCTCCGTGGGTCGCCAACATAGTGCCTGTACCGAAGAAGGACGGTAAGGTACGCATGTGCGTCGATTATCGGGATTTGAATAGGGCGAGCCCTAAGGATGATTTCCCGTTGCCTCATATCGATGTGTTGGTCGACAATACAGCCCAGTTTTCCGTGTTTTCGTTCATGGATGGCTTCTCCGGTTACAATCAGATTAAGATGGCGCCGGAGGACATGGAGAAAACGACGTTTATTACCCCCTGGGGCACGTTTTGCTACAAGGTAATGCCCTTCGGTCTGAAGAACGCAGGGGCCACTTACCAGCGAGCAATGGTAACTTTGTTTCATGATATGATTCATCATGAGATCGAGGTCTATGTTGATGACATGATTGCGAAGTCCCAAACGGAGGAGGAGCATCTGGTCAATTTGCTGAAGCTGTTCGAAAGGCTTAGGAAGTTCAAGCTGAGGCTGAATCCTAACAAGTGCACCTTCGGAGTGCGGTCCGGAAAGTTGCTGGGGTTTATCGTTAGTGAACGAGGTATCGAAGTTGATCCTGCGAAGATAAAAGCTATCCAAGAGATGCCAGTGCCGAAAACAGAAAAAGAAGTTCGTGGTTTCTTGGGCCGAATAAACTACATTGCAAGGTTTATTTCTCAGCTCACGGCCACTTGTGAACCGATGTTCAAGTTGTTAAAGAAAAATCAGGCGATTACTTGGAATGAAGATTGCCAGAAGGCATTCGATAAGATAAAGCAGTATCTTCAAGAACCTCCAATCTTGATACCCCCAGTGGCTGGACGGCCATTAATCATGTACTTGACAGTTCTGGAGAATAGTATGGGGTGTGTTCTCGGTCAACACGACGAGACGGGCAGAAAGGAGCATGCCATTTATTATTTGAGTAAAAAGTTCACTGAGTGTGAATCTCGATACTCGATGCTGGAGAAGACGTGTTGTGCATTAGCATGGGCTGCCAAACGTCTACGACAGTATATGCTCAATCACACCACTATGCTGATTTCGAAGATGGATCCGATCAAGTACGTCTTCGAGAAGCAGGCTCTTTCGGGCAGGATTGCCAGATGGCAGATGGTGTTAACAGAATATGATATTCAGTACGTCTCTCAGAAAGCCATCAAGGGAAGCGTATTGTCTGATTACCTGGCCGAACAGCCAATCGAAGACTATCAGCCGATGAAGTTCGAGTTCCCTGACGAGGACATTATGTTTCTCAAGGCGAAGGATTGCGAGGAGCCATTGCCCGACGAGGGGCCGGATAGGAAGTCTCAGTGGAAGTTGATATTCGACGGAGCGGTTAATTCCTATGGAAGTGGTATCGGGGCTATCATCACGACTCCTCACGGATCCCACATCCCGTTTACTGCGAGACTGACGTTTCCAGTTACCAACAACGAAGCCGAGTACGAAGCGTGTATTATGGGTCTAGAAGAGGCAGTTGATTTGAGAATCAAGAATCTAGACATATATGGTGACTCAGCGCTTGTAATCAATCAGATCAAAGGGGAGTGGGAAACTCGTCAACCAAATCTGGTGCCGTACATGAATTACGCCAGAAGGCTGCTTCCGTTCTTCGACCGAGTAGAACTTCATCATATACCCCGGGCTGAAAATCAAATGGCTGATGCTTTAGCCACGTTGGCTTCAATGTATAAGGTCAATCTTTGGAATGAGGCTCCAAGTATTGTACTTTCGCGTCTTGACAGACCAGCATATGTGTTCGCAATCGAGGATGCCACTGACGGCAAGCCATGGTTCCACGACATCCAGACCTTCCTTATGACTAAGGAGTATCCTGCGGGTGCGTCAACCCAGGATAAGAAGACTCTGAGGAGGCTATCTGGAAACTTTTACCTCAATCCTGATGGAGTGCTGTATAAGAGAAACCACGATCTCGTGCTACTCAGATGTGTAGATGAGAAAGAGGCAAATATGCTCATGGAAGAAGTCCATGAGGGCACATTTGGTACGCACGCCGGCGGGCATGCCATGACGAGAAAGATCCTGAGAGCAGGATATTACTGGTTGACTATGGAGTCGGATTGCTTCAGATTCGCGAGGAAATGTCATAAATGCCAGATTTATGCTGATAAAGTTCATGTGCCGCCGTGCCCTTTGAATGTCATGTCCTCCCCCTGGCCGTTCTCCATGTGGGGCATCGACATGATAGGCAAGATCGAGCCCACCGCATCCAATGGTCATCGTTTCATTTTGGTAGCTATCGACTACTTCACCAAGTGGGTGGAAGCAGCCTCGTACGCTAATGTGACCAAGCAGGTGGTTGCTAAATTCATAAAGAGGGACATCATCTGTCGCTATGGAATTCCTGAGCGGATCATTACTGACAATGGTTCGAATTTGAATAACAAGATGATGAAGGAGCTGTGCCAGAACTTCAAGATTGAACACCACAACTCATCTCCTTATCGGCCGAAGATGAATGGCGCCGTTGAAGCGGCCAACAAGAACATCAAGAAGATTGTTCAGAAGATGGTTGTGACGTATAAAGATTGGCACGAGATGCTGCCGTTTGCCTTGCACGGTTATCGTACGACGGTGCGTACGTCGACCGGGGCAACTCCTTTCTCCTTGGTGTACGGTATGGAAGCTGTCCTACCGCTGGAAGTGGAGATTCCCTCTTTGCGAGTTTTGGTTGATGTGAAACTTGAGGAGGCAGAATGGGTGACGAATCGTTTGAACCAGCTCAGCCTGATGGACGAGAAGAGGTTAGCATCGATTGCATTTGGTCGCCTGTACCAAAGCCGAATGAAGAAAGCTTATGATAAGAAGGTGCGTCCTCGAAGCTTTCAGACGGGTGATCTCGTCCTGAAGAAGATTCTTCCGCCACACTCCGATCACCGGGGCAAGTGGACTCCGAATTACGAAGGGCCGTACGTCGTCAGCAAGGTCTTCTCGGGAGGAGCTTTGTTGTTATCCACGATGGATGGTGAAGATTTTGCATCCCCGGTGAACGCGGACGCAGTTAAAAAATACTTTGCTTGAAAGCGACCCGCTGGACAAAAAAGAAAGAGTCCAGGCAAAAAAGGGGCATCCCGGCGAACCAAAAACAGAATAAAAGGTTCGGGCAAAAATTAGGGATATATTGAAAAAATGTACACCCGCGAAGTCGAAAACCTACACTGGGCGGCTTCGGCAAAAAAGGGTATCCCGGTGAACTGAAAACCCGAAAGGGCGGTTCACGCAAAAGTTAGGGATTTGAATAAGCAAATGACTGCGTTCCACGTATGGACTTTCATCGTTTAGTGGTTCGGAAGACCTGAAGGCCGTTTATCTGAATCAATCTCTTCCAAAGCTGAAGCATCGGAGAAGTATCAAAGTCGAGTGGGTCTTAGAGGGATCAACTCATGGTGTTCGTCTACGCCTCGATTGCCGACATTTGTATATACTGATGTATATTTATGTTTTCTTTTTTTGCGCGGCTTCCTCATTTCAGGAGCTTGCCTCTGTTGTAAAACATTTTTGCCCATTCAGGGGTTCATCATCAATAAAATGCACATTATTCAGCAATCCTACTTGTCTGTTTAGCATTTATCTGTTTTGTTTGCGAATAATAACGCCGATGTGTTTTTGATAAAATGCGCATACATAAACTTGCGGGCCTAAGCCCATTGATTGTTGAAACAATTAACTAACTGGACATTGTCACGAGATAATAACCCTGATAGGCCCCTTTGAGGAGGGTATCTTGTCTGTTTGTTTGTGTTGTTGCAGGTGTAGCACCTTGCCAGAAGATATGCCGTGCGTATCCCCCGAAGCAGGATGAGTCCTCCTTCTCCAGCAGAGTTCAGTAGTCTCTCCTCCGCAGAATCAGAATCAGATAGTGAGCATTGATATGTCTTCCCCAGGTAGTGGTGATTCTCTTCCCCAAGCAAGCGCATCCTGAAGGAATGTCACCTCATCAGCTGAGTCAAGCGCCAGAGAATGGTGTCGTCTTTCCCCCAGCACCGGGTCACAAGTGCAGAGTTCATAGAAATGTTCGGGAGCCGAAGCTCGTGTTTTCCCCCAGTAAAGTCGCCGAAGCAGGACTTTCCCCAGCACCGGGTCACAAGTGCAGGTCTCGTAGGAAGCTGTTTGTATACCGAAGTATGCAGTAACTGATGATGCCAGACTGAAGTCTCCAGTGGAATTGAGATTCTGCACCAGAGCCGTATTCTCTCCTGAGAGGGGATGATTCCCTCTTCCCCAGTAGAGCAGTGGAACAGCTGATGTTATATTCCCCTGCAGAGTCGTACTCTCTTCCCCAAAGTCAGATGATTCTTTCTTCCCCAGCGGAATTGAAATCCCTCATCAGAGTCGTACTCTCCAGTGAAGTAGAATGATTTCTCTCCCCGGCTGAGTCCGCAGAAAAGCAGAATCCTTGGAAGTTGATCAGATCATGATCGATTTTCCCCAGCACCGGGTCACAAGTGCAGGTCTCGTAGGAAATTGTTCATATGCTGAAGGATGCAGTAACTAATGGTGCCAGACTGAGGTCTCCAGCGGAATTGAGATTCCCCACCAGAGTTGTACTCTCCCCCGAAGTCAGATGATTCTTTCTTCCCCAGCGGAATTGAAATTCCTCATCAGAGTTGTACTCTCCTGCGAAGCAGAATGATTTCTCCTTCCCCAGCCGAGTGTGCAGATGCCCGAGAGAGCCGAGTTCCTTGGAAGTTGATCAGATCATGATTGGTTTTTCCCCAGTGGAGTGTGGAGCAGCTGAAGTTGTTTCCCCACAGAGTTATCCTCCCCAGAAGAGTAGCCGAGGCGGCCGCGCAGTTCACTCCCGCGATTGACATCATTTTCCTTCAGCAGGTTCAGGTTCTCGCAGAGCCTCGTCCCCTGCAGAAATCAGCGGAAGTTGTTTCCCCTGCAGCAGTCCGCGGAAGATCGATTCCCCAGGCAGAGTCTGGTTGATATTGGCGTGCAGCGTTCTCCTCAGCAGGATGATTCCTCTACCTGAGTAGTTCTTGTCTCCTTGACAAAAGGGTTTCCTCCCCCCAGCATTTATTTTGCTGACGGGATCGCATCATTGTGCATGACTGCATAGCATTTAACACTGCATAGCATTTAACACTGCATAGCATTTAACGTTGCATAGCATTGTGCATGATTGCACAGCATTTAGCATAAATGCATATCATTCCCACCGTGTGGGGCATAGCGCAGGAGCATATGCATCATAAGCATGATCTAGGTCATTGTTATTCTTGCCTTACAGGTGTTCGGCCGAAGGATCGGTTGCTCAGGATGATTCCTGATATTCTCTCCAGCAAGGTCGCTTTCTTAAGATGATTCTTAAGACCCCGGTGTAATCCCCACAGTTCGCTTGCTCAAGATGATTTTTGAGATCCCCAGCGAAGTCTTCAGTTCGAGATGATTCTCGAGTTCCTTAGCAGAGCCGTTTGCTTAAGATGATTCTTAAGACCTCAGTGCAGCTTCCCGAGTTGTTTGCTTAGTATGATACTTGAGCTCCCCGGTAGCGTCCCCAGCAAGGTTTGCCCAGGAAGATTCTAGGGACACCCAGCAGAATGAAGTCTCCAGAAAGGTTATCGGTTCAGGATGATTCTTGAAGGTGCCTGACGGATTTGTTTGTTCAAGATGATTCTTGAAGTCCTTAGCAGCGTGATATGTCTGCTCCAACAGTGTTGTCTAATCTGAAGATTGACTGCGTAAACGCCTGAAGGCGGTATCAGAAGGTTCCTGTGAGCTCAGATGTCCTTGTTGATGAATCAACGGGTGGCTGAAGACAAGGTTCCAAATTTTGTATTCAAGATGATCCGTGTTGGTCTGAAGACCAAGTCAGTTGTCCTGAGGAGATGATTGATCGCGATCAAGTGAATGATGTTTCTTCTGACTGAAGTCGAGGATGTTTCTCCAGCTGAAGCGGAGTTTTGCCTGAAGGCAAAGTGTTTGAATTCCCGTAGAGTCATGAATGGCTCAGGATGCCATTTCTCTAACTGAAGTCACAGATTTCCCAAGCTGAAGCGAAGGTGCCTAAGGGCGAGGTTATCCCCCAGGATCATGAATGACCTAGGATTCATTTTTTCGGACTGAAGGCCGAAGTATATCCCTGACTGAAGTCTCGGATGCTCTATAGCAGAGGCGGAGTTGCCTGAAGGCAGATCCATGTATCCTTGAAGGCCAAGGACCATTTCTTCAGACTGAAGTCGAAGATACCTCCTGCAGAGTTGCCGACGGGCAAAGTTTACATCCTTGAAGGCCAAGGATGTTTTTTCTAGCTGAAGCTGGAAATAGCCGACGGGCAGGGTTTCATCTATCTTCAAAGATACTTGAAGATTCTCCAGCGGATCTGGAGTGGCCAGGGGCCAGGGTTTCATTCATATTCAGAAATACTTGAAGATCGTTTTCTAGCTGAAGCTGGAAAGGGCCAGGGGCCAGGGTTTCATATATCTTTAATGTTGAAGTTCAACGGCAGGCAGTGTGCAGCAGTATTCCGATGTTCGTTATGGTTCTGAGGGTGAACCCCAGATCAGAGTGTGCTCGGTTAAGTCTCTCATTCCCAGCGGAGTAGGTTCAAATACGCAAGTTTACCTTTTGTTCCATTTACCAGGGGTGAACCCCAGGTCAAAATTGTTCGGTGATATAGTTGTCCAGCAGTGAGGTTGGGTATTTTGATTATCCGACGGCGAGGTCAGATTATGTTTGTTTCAGGCGGCGAGGTCAGATTATGATTTGTTTGACGGCAATGTCAGACTCCTTAAATCCCCAGCAGAGATGACGTTGGTACGACGGCGATGTCGAGTGTCTCTCAGAATGATGTTTGTCTCCGGCGGTGATGTCAGATCAGTATCTCTCCAGCTAGTTGTTGAGCAGCTAGTGTTGCAGTGTTCGAAGGTTTGTTCCCCGCAGAGTACCGTGTGCTCGTGCAGTTGGCAAATTTTCGGGTTTACCGATATTCAACCGTCTCGCACCTTGATTGGTTGAGAGCCGTTCGCTTCTCACCCAGTCAGGTTCAAGCCGTTTGAATAGGGGCAGCTGTTGCACCCCAAAATTTGACCAACAATTATTCATCCATCTAGTGTTTGAAAGTGCATACCTTCATCAGAAAGTTCAAGAGATCCCCAGAGAAGTGGTTTGAAACCAGGGTTGTGTGCTTCACAGTTTGAAAGTTGTGGGTGCCCCTCAGATGATTCTGAGACTTTGAGAAGTAACTTGATGTTTTGAGAAAGCCTATGAGATGTCTTGATAGCCTTCATGAAGCCCTGAGAGGTCATTATGCAAGAATTCTGAAGATTCAACCATGAATGGTAGAATTAGGGTTTTGACTGGGTCAACCCTAGATCAACTGAAGATTTGGAGAAGGTTGAGACTCAATCCAAGGGCCATGAGATCATGGAATGATGTATAGAGATGTTATAAGTATGATTCCTAGACCAACTCATCATGATTGAGGAGTTTGAGAAGTTTTGAGTTAGGGTTTCTGAGGATTGTCAGTGAGAAAACCCTAATTTGATCCCTATTTTCCAGGCAGTTTTAGCTCTAGATGTGATTGATATATCATCTTCCCCACAACATGAATGTTGTAGAGCTTGTTCTTAGCTTTAATTTGAGTGGTGGAAGTCCTTGATAGGAGTTACAGAGCTCAAGTTATGGTTTTGACAAATTACAGGTCAGCTGAGGTGTGTGAATCTGGGTCCTTGAAAGTCACCCAACTTGCAGACAACTTTTGCCCTAGTAGGATGATTCCTATGGTTTCTTGGTCAACATGAATGTTGAAGAAGATCTTCTTAGCTTTAATTTGAGTGGTAGAAGTCCTTGATTGGATTTGTGGAACTCAAGTTATGGTTTGAACAAGGCAGGGGTATTTTGGTCATTTGTCAGTTATAGGTCATTTTAGCCAATGCCTAAAACTCCTATTTCCAAGCCTCAAATGGAAAAACTTAAAACATGAAAGTTGCTCAAAATGTGATTTTAAGTCTAGAAAGAAGGTCACAAATTGTTGAAAAAGCTCATAGCATGAGATTCCATGATTGGTCAAAAATGAACTAAAAATGACTTATAACTTTGAAAAGTTGAAATTGAAAAGTGTTTTGGGAGATCCACAAATCCAAAATAGGTCATCCAATATATCATTTTGATTGGAAAAACCATTTTAAGAACTTTGGTTTAAATAGAATTTTCATTTGAGGCTTAAAAAATGAGGTTCCTTTGGAAATTTATTACTTGAAAAAGAAGGCAATGTTGGAAAACTTAACATAAGGCAATTACAAGGCATGTGAGCTTCCTTACCATTCCATATTATCATGTGGTGAGATTTTAAAAGGTGTGTAAGTTGGTTAGAGGTGATATATCATGAGATAACCAATATGGCATAACATGAGATTTTGAAGAAACTTCCATCACATTCTAGATGATTCTAGAAACATCCAATGATTGTTATATAAAGAATGCATTGTGGAGAGTCTAAGGTTGGTGAAACTTGAGCCAAGTCAGAGGAGAGAGAAGGAGAGATAGCCATTGAAGCCATTTCTTCAAGTTGAAGCAATCCAAGATATCTTCCACTACAAGCCACCTCCTTCCATACAAGTGCAAACAGAAGGCATATCTCCATTGAAGGACCATTGTGAGTGAATTCCAAGGCTTGAATCGTGCTCAACATCATCTCACCATTAACTTCTTGACAGGTTCTTTCTTCACTTATACCATCTTAATTAATGAGTTTCAATTAGTTTTATAGCCATAGAATTGATGTGCTAGGTTAGATGATTCTTCCCCATGAATTACAGCCTGTTCCATGAGGTTCCATGGCAGGTGTTTGATTCTTGAATCTTCGAGAATTAGTTGTTTAATGAGTTTTAATCAGCATGAATTGGTTTAGAATCACCAGGATAGCATCAAGAACATCTGTAGATCATTATAATGAAGTTTAGTGAGGATTGATATCAGTTTAAAATTTTGAACCATGGTTGTACCCGGATCTTCAATCCCTCTGTTAGGGCAATTTAGGGCGGGTTATGGAAAGTTTTACGTAGGGTTGTGTAGGGCTTGAGAAGTAGATGATTTTTTGTGTTGGAGTCGTGTGGAGCCGTGGCCTGTGGAGAGAGATGGAGGAGCTGGAAGATGAGTGCGTGGGATTAGGGTTTCTGAAAACCCTAGGGCGTTTGGAGAAGACGAAGCAGAAGCCGTCGGATCAAGTTCAATATTTGACTAAATCGTCCAATCCAACGGCTATGAATTAAGCTGAGAAAGAGAGGAAAATTTGAAATATATGAAACGCGGTCGTTTCATTAAAGACCGGTTCTGGGCTTGGAATTCTATCCCCACCCCCCTTTATTTCTGGCCCAACATTTTGAGCTGACGCGTATTACTTTTCATACCCCCCACCCCTTTAATTCATTTATTTCTTTTATTTTCTTCCTTTATTTTTTCTGATTTGAATAATTCATTAAAAATAGTTAAAAAATGATTTTTTAATCCTTCTTTTTTCTATGAGTAGATTAAAATGTGTAGAAAATTATAAAAATAAAATTGAGATTTTATTTTTTTAGGTTTAATATTTTTAATAGATTTTCCAATTAAATAGCCTTTTAATTGTTTAATTTTGTACATGATTGTGTAGGAATTATTTTAGGACATTCCCTTAGGGTTTTTTATCCATTCTTTTTTGTGCAATTAGATGATGAGTCATACTTCCCCATAGGATTTTTTCTAGATTTTTTAGAATTAATCTTGATTAGTTTAATTAGGGTTGACTTAGGGTTTCCTGATTAGGGTTTAGATTGTGCATAGGTGATGAATCCCTTTCTTTGATTGAGTTTTATCTTGATTTTTAGGTAGAGACCTTTGTAGATGTTATGAGTAGGTGTTGAGGACCCTTGTGAATATTTGTTAGATTTTTCCCCATTAGTTTAGTATTTTTAGGTATTTTCTGAAGTTGCCTGATGATTTGGTCTGTTCAGTGGGTTATCTGTTCATCTGTGGGGTTCATTCTGAGGAATTTGCTGAGGGGCTTGTGTTGCCTTGAAGATATTGATGGAGAGCATCATGAAGAGAAGATTGTGGATCAAGCTGCAGAGACCCAGAGCTTGGCTAGTCCCCTGTCTGTGAGGTTTGAGAGCCTGAAGTTTGAAGGAAGTTCATGGTACTTTCCTGAGGAAGGCACTATGAATGACTTTCATCCTTCCTTCTCACCTCTTTCTTAAGTATCCAATGATGTTGGAGCCAACTTGTGAGTTTAATTTCTCCTGAGGAGGAATGTAAACTGATCACCTGTTGTTGAGCCACATGGGATGCAATTCCTAAGTGGAAGCCTCCTAGTACTTTCCTGAGGAAGGTCCTATGGGTCTATTCACTTAGTTCCCTTAGTTTATCTAGGATTTCTTAAGTATCCAATGATGTTGGAGCCAACTTGTGAGTTTAATTTCTCCTGAGGAGGAATGTAAACTGATCACATGTTGTTGAGCCACATGGGATACAACTCCTAAGTGGAAGCCTCCTAGTACTTTCCTGAGGAAGGTCCTATGAGCCTGTTCACTTAGTTCCACTAGTTCAGATAGGATTTCCTAAATATCCAATGATGTTGGAGCCTGCTTGTGAGTTTAATTTCTCCCGAGGAGGAATGTAAACTGATCACAGTGGTTGAGCCACCTAGGGTATGACTCCTGAGTATACACCTCCTAGTGCTTTCCTGAGGAAGACACTATGAGTCTGCTTGCTTAGCTCCCTTTCTTTGGTAAGCTTGGTCTGAAGCTTGAAGACTGGGAATGATTTCTCTTGTTTAGGGTTTGCTTGAGAGCTTTGCTTAGATTTGATTAGATTCTGTGATTAGGGTTAGAGAGTAGATTCTTTCTTTCTCAAGCATGAGTGTTTTGTTGGCCTGATGGCACTTTATTTCTTTTATCTGTTATTGCTTGATAGCATGTTGTTTATTTTCAGTATGATTACTGTTATTTCATGACTGGCTTGAGGTCGAGATGAGCTTGTGGAGGCTGAAGCCCCACACACATTCCCTCCCTCACTTGCATTGCATGCATTTTACTGTTAAAGCTGATGCTTTTGTCTGTTTTGGTGTATCATTGACATGATCCCTTAGGACTCTCATTTCCTCTGATGAGGATTTGATGATAGACTTTTAGGTTGAAACCTATGCATGACAACATCTAGGAGTTCCCTGTTCAAACCTCAACCATAGGATGAATCCATGGCATGATAACAGTAGGACTTGATAGTCTCCCTCCTAGTTGAACCTTAACCCGTAGTTTCCCGAACTACGTTTGCTCTGATCTTTCATACCAGATGAAAGTACGTAGGCATAGGATGCGACATCCTAGCGAGCAACCTTCCCCATCTTCCCCCGTAGTTAGCCGAACTACGTTGACTCTGATTTCTCATTCTCTGATGAGAATACGTAGGCATAAAGCGCGACGCTTTGCCGAGTCATTTTTCTTTTCTTTTTCAGCCAGCCTTGATAGGTAGATAGATTATAACCAACCCGTCCAAGTAAACAAACAAGCGAGGATCCCGTCGAGTACGACGGACGTGAGGGGTGCTCATACCTTCCCCTTGCGTAACCGACTCCCGAACCCAGACAATGGTTGCGATGACCTTGTCTTACCCCTTTTTCGTCAGGTTTTTCCGATCGTTTCCTTTCCCGCTCTGAGGGATAAATAACGAAAGGTGGCGACTCTTCTGTCATGCCGGCACCTTATTTTCGCGCAAGCGACACTTGGCAAGGAAGAGGTAAGTAAGAAAGTAGACCAGAAGCTCTACAGAGGTATGATTGGTTCTCTTCTTTATTTAACTGCTTCTAGACCTGACATATTGTTTAGTGTATGCTTGTGTGCTAGATTCCAATCAGATCCTAGAGAATCACACTTGATAGCTGTCAAGAGGATTCTAAGGTATCTGAAAGGTACTTCTAATGTGGGTTTGTGTTACAGAAAATCTGATGATTTCAAATTAGTTGGATTCTGTGATGCTGACTACGCTGGAGACAGAGTGGAAAGGAAAACTACTTTTGGAAGTTGTCAATTTCTAGGAAGAAATCTAATCTCTTGGTACAGCAAGAAACAACCCACAATTGCACTTTCAACCACAGAGGCAGAATATATTGCTGCTGCTGGATGTAGCACGCAGATGCTCTGGATGAAAAGTCAGCTAGAAGATTATCAAATTTTTTAAAGTAACATTTCTATCTTTTGTGATAATACTTCTGCTATATGTTTGTCTAAAAACCCCATTTTACACTCTAAGGCAAAACATATAGAAATTAAACATCATTTCATCAGAGACTATGTTCAAAAGGGAATCATAAATTTGGCCTTTGTTGATACAGATCATCAATGGGCAGATATTTTTACAAAACCCTTTGTTGAAGATAGATTCAAATTTATTCTGAAAAATATTGGTATGGATTTTTGTCCAGAATGATATTTGTTAGAAGCAAATTTTTACAGATACAAAAATGCCTAATGCTCTGAAGTATTTCTTCTGAATGCTTTTCTATTCTGCTTAATTTTTTTTGTGAAACTCTGAACTAACAATCCTTAGAGGATCTGAACGTTGGTTAACGTTTCATTTCTCAAAAGAATTCAGAACACATGCAAGCAAACATGTGTCACTCCAATTCTGCAAAGGTGGCGTGTACACAACTGAAGAGACGTTTGAGGTGAAGTTTGAATAGTGAAAATCTTGATTTTCCCCCCAATTTGTCAGAAGCAATAAATGCTTGAAATGATTTTTATTCTTTTCATTTAATGCTTTATTCAAACGTGCAAATTCTGACTGTTTGTATGCCTACTTGTTTTAGTATAAATACATGACCTCTCTTCACTTTCACACTTTTCACAATCTCAGAAAATTTTATGCATTTTCATCTTCTCTTCTCTCTACATAAAAACCCTAAGCGTGTAACAAAACCATCTTCAATGGCAACTTCATCATCAACAGCTGCACAATTCCAATCTTCAATGGCTGCAGTTACATCTGCTAACATGGGTGTTACTCCTTATTCTCCACCAAAAAGAACATTGTTAACCCCTGTTGAAAAGCTGGAAGTTTTATGTGAATCAATGGTGGAATTTGATTCACTTGCAGAAAATGGTTTTGAGTTTTGTTTAATCATAGGTGCTCAAGGATGGGTGAAATACTTTGATAAACTCTTTGGACTAGTTTACCCCCTCCTTGTGAAAGAGTTCTGGATCCATGCTTCAGTTTACCCTAAGTGTATCCTATCTTCTGTACTGGGCAAAGAGATTATAATAACAGAAGATCTGATCAGAAAGCTTATTGGATATGAAGAAACAGATGGAGTTTCACACTTGCCAGCTGGGCGTGTGGATATGGATGAAGTGTATGAAGAAGTGATGACTGTTGGTCAAGCTTCTAACAAGTTCAAGGATCTGAAGCCTGACTACAAGATCTGGGCCAAGATCTTTATGGGATGCATTCATCATAGGAAGTCAACAAACTCTCCAGACTATGTCAATAATGAACAGCTCTATTTCATGTATTGCCTCAGTCAGAGCACCAAGGTAGATCTTCCATATATTCTCTTTATGCATCTGTGGAATCATATAAATGCCTCTAGAGAGTATGTGAAAGAAAAAGGACAGAAGATCAGGACCTGGATTCCTTTTGGAAGGTTAATCTCAGATCTTCTAACTGAGAATGGACTGGTTACTGCTCTGTACGCTGCTGGAGTTACAGAGGAATTGGAATTCATTATGGGAAAGCCTCTGAATGCCAAAAGTCTTCAGAGACTTAAAATAGTGGATGAACTCACAACAGCTCCCAAGAAGCTGAATGTTTCTGAACTGAGTAAGAAGAGGATTCCTATAGATGATTATCCTCTGTTCTATGCTAAAGAACCAAGGCACATTGTTGTGATGTATATTGATGAGTGTAAGAAAGAAGGAAAGCCTGTTCCTGCAAACATTATACAGCTAGCAAGACAACCTTTGCCTGAAGCAGAAGAAGAAGAACAACTACAAAGAAAGAGGACTCAACCAGAAGCAAAAGCTGCACCTGCTCAGAAGAAGATCAAGATTGCTGAGAAGCCACAAAAGCTCTTAAAGAGGAAAGAATCTGGAGACACTCCTTCTGTACCAGCTAAAAGAATCAAGATAAAAGGTACTAAATCTTCTGTATCTTCTACAAATCCTGTTGTTTTAAATGATTCTAATATTAAGTCTGTTCCAAAACCTCCCTCTACACAAAATACTTCTGTTACTGCTCCAATTTCCAAATCACCACAAAAACAAGCATCTGTTCCAACACCAACAACAACAAAAACAATTCAAACACCAAAAGTCTCTGTACCACAATCAATTCAACCAAAAATTCAAATCACAAAAACTGTACCACAGAAACAACCATCAGAACAACAACCTACAGAATAACAACCACAACCATCAGTACAACAAAAATCCTCTGAACCATCTAAACAAACGCCATCTGAACATCAAAAGCACCCACAAGAAAAACAACCAGAAAAATCATCTGGAACCCTACCAGAAAAAGCCTCTGAACATCAACCACCATCAGATAATCCACCATCCAAATCATCTGAACCAATAACAATTTCATCAGATCCACCTACCTCAGAACAACCATTAAAACCCTCTGAAATTCCTTCAGAACCAACAAATACTTCTGAACCCAACATTCCTGAGACAGAAGTTCTTGATGTCACACCACTCAAAACTGTGTTTCAAGTATCTTCTACCTCTTGCACACCATCTACCTCCTCAAACTCTTCAGGATCTGACATTCACCCAGATTTTCTAATCTTTCCTACTCACAGAGATTCTGAAGTAAACCAACCAGAACCCGTTATACCTTCTAAAGCTCCTATTCCAGATCCTATTCCCCCACCTGCACCATCATCTGAAATACTGATTCCCAATTCTAACCCAAGATCATCTATTTCCTGTGCACAAGTTTCATCCTTATTTCACAATCTGGCATATGGTTTCAAACTCAAATATTTTTATGACAGAGTTGAACCATCTGACCCTATCACCCCTCTGAAACCCAAACTCACAATGACCCTTCCATCTGTGATTCTCACCTACATTCAATCTATGTCAGATGTAGGTTCATTAGCAACTATATCTTGTTCTGCTAAATCTGATAAAGCTGTTGCTTCAGCTATACTAATTTCATCTGATAACAATGTTGCTTCTGATGAACCTCCCAAATCTGCCTTCCAACCCTACTCAAATAAACCCTTTGATGTGGTTACCTCTCACACCAGAGCAAAACCTCATCTGTTAAATGCCTTAAACAGATCCAAACCTAATAAACCTGAAATTCCTTTCATTCCATACTATCCTCCTCCTCAGATCTCTATTCAGAAATCTATTTTTCCACCAACTCCCCAACCAAAACCAATAACTCTGGAAACTCTGTTACATCCTAAGCCCAGACTTAATGTTAATCATTTATTTCAATCATTTTTGCAAGAAATACAATTATATTTAGGTACTGTACAGAAGAAGTGCTTAGCAACAATGGATGCCAAAGAATCTGATGTCATCTAGAATGGATTCATCAACAGATTCAACTCTGTGGCCTCCAATCTGAAGAACATATGTTCTGATGATGCGAAGCTCAGATTTGCTGAGGCTGTAAGAACTCTGTTTTGGACTGTCAAGAAATCTGAACCTCTGCTCCTTACAGATGCTCCTCCATCATCAGAAGAAACTCCTGAACTTGCATCTGAGGATAATTCGTTGGCTATGACTCTAGTAGACCTGCCTTCTGGCTCTAATGCTCCAGACTCTATAGAACCCATGGAAATTGACTCTGTTCAAGCTCCAGAACCTGATCATACTTCTTCATCTGAGATAAAGAAAGAACATCCAGATTTTGAGGATAAGATTGCTGCTCTGGAAGCTGGTCAATCAGAGATCAAGTCTTGGATGGCAAAACAGGATAAGAAATCTGAAGACATGACAGAATGGATGTCAAAGCAGGATCAAAAGAATGAAACAATGGCTAAGTGGATGTCCAAGCAAGAGCATTCCTCCTCTGAGATTACAGATCTATTGAAGATGCTTTTGTCAAAACACTCTTAGATTTTCATTTTTTTTCATTCTGATTGTTTTTGCATCTGATGTTTGCTTATGTACTTTTTGATATATCTTCTGATGCATGTACTTTTGATCTGAACTTATTGAATGAATCAAAGTTTTCTCCACTGAATTATCTTGTTTACTGTTTCCTTTTATTTGTCTTTTTTAAAGTTTTTACTTTTTGCTTATGACAAAAAAGGGGGAGAAAATATAGATCTGAACTGTTTAATTTAACTTCACCAGAATGAAACTTCAGACATATTTATTCTATCTAACATTTAATCTGAGTATTTCAGAACATTTGATAAGTACACTCTATAAAAGAAACTCTGAGTCTCTCAGATCATTTGACTATTATCAAACTCTGAATCTGAAATTTGCAAGACTTTCTGACCTTCAAATGTTAAAAGAACAATCAAGATCTAACTCTGAAAATTACTCAAGATAAAAGGGAAGTTTCTATTCCTTATCTGTATTTAACTCAGGGGGAGATTCATCATCTCAGGGGGAGTTATAATTTTAATATTTTCAATTAAACAAAATTTATGATGTTTTTGTCATCATCAAAAAGGGGGAGATTGTTAGAACACAGATTGGTTCTTAATAATATCTCTATGTTTTGATGATAACTATTATGAAATTTTGTATTTAAGAATTATATACTCTAAAATTTGCTTGAGAGTTTTTACTGCAGATAGTAAAGAAATTAACAATCCAGAAGAAAATCAGAATTGATCACAAGAAATTAGCTAGACTCTGAAGCGCCAGATGCACTCATTAGAAGATTCTGATTGCTGCCAACAAAAGATTCTGAGCATAGCCTCCAGAAGATTCTGAAGCAGAAGCTCCAGAAGGATCTGAAGAAGTAGATCCAGAAGAATCTGAAGCAAGTCAGAAGCATCTGAAGCAAAGAAGAATTTTGTATGAAGAGCTTTTCAAAGCATAGTTTCTACAGAAGATTCTGAAAGTACTAAAGCTGCCAGTACTAAAGTTCTGTCTCAAATATGCTCTGATATTAAACACGCTGAAAGCACACCTGCTGCAGAAGACTCTGATTCAGCAAGACTCTGATCATCATTAGAAGACTCTGACCCAATCAGACTCTGATGAACTTGCTGCAAACTGAAGAAGAAATATTCAAAGATTATATCCGTTGGAGTAAATCAAATGTCTCTTTCCTTATTTATGCTAGACACAAGAACACAGACAAAAAGGATTTTTATGTGCTTTCTTCTTCTAGGAAAGGTCACTTGATGTGAAGACAAAAAGGCTCAGACCTTTTGGACACTCTTCTCAACGTGCAACTCACCTTGGATCAGTTGCCTATAAAAGCAAGACTCCACCAAATTCTTCAGTTGACGTTTTGTTCAAAAGAAATCAAAAACATTCAAGCTCACATTCTTTCATATTCTTTCTAACAACTTATTTCATTGTACTTAAACTTAAGAGAAATATCACAGTTGTGATAAAAGCTTTTTAGAAGCATTCTTACTCTTGTAATAATTTTACATTGATTGTAAAAGATTTCCTTAAGAGGATTCAGTTGGAATCAGTAGCTCTTGAGAAGACTAAGAACAGTTGTTCTTAGGTGTTACTATTGTAATCTATTTGATTAAATAGTGGATTAAGTCCTTGATTGAGAAAGACAAATCACCCTAGGAAGGGTGGACTGGAGTAGTTGAGTTCAACGAACCAGGATAAAAATACTTGAGTTTTTATTCTAAGTTTTAATCTTTCATACTTATTCAGCCCCCCTTCTAAGTATTATCTCACCTTCACTAAAGGTCCCCAGTATCATAGGCTCCTAGGTCGAAAATAGTAATTGTTTTTACGAATACTCATTCAACAATACTGTTTTCAAGAGGGCCTCAACTGAGCGGTGATTCTCAAGTTAGCTTGGTCGGGAATCACTCCCTATAATCCTTCTTAAATATATCACCTTCCTATCATAAGTGCACTCAAGTCCGGGTGTAGGAAATTCCTCACCACACAAGGATATCCCCAAAAGCATAAATAAAAATAAGCAGATATATATATAAGCGAATATATAACAATAAACAAGCACAATAAAACAAGTTAGAGGAAATCCTCAAGAAATTCCCCAATGAAGTCTCCATTTTTGTCGCGGTGAGAATTGGATATCAAGCTATTGGATTAACTTGAATCTTAATCATGGTTCACCATCGGTCTTTAATTTGTCCAAGGGAAGGGAAAAAGATCGAATTACCCACAAGATACAATGCAAATGCAAAGCTAGAGAATCTAAGGTTCGGGGGTTGGTTAAACTTAGGGAAGGTACTAGCATCCTAAGAATTTGTAGTACTCTACAGGAACCTCTTGTTTTAATATGTGATTGTTGTTTGCTAAGGGTAAGAGACCTAAGGGTTTATTTCTAAGTACACTCGCCAAGAAATTGGATCTTGTACCTACGTATCCTGACGGGAGTGAAATCAGAGTATTCGTAGTTTCCCTAAAAGAGATTGAGGAACTTCTTGACTATGGCCAAGGTTCCAGGGGGATAAGGTTTGTTGATTGATTCTAGGAGAAAAGACGAATCGTCATCTTAAGGGAGAATACTCGACTTGACCACCACAACTTGTAGGAGATGGTCTTTGCGTCACATTGAGAGAAGGGCTCAAAACTCAGATTTATCGATGAGTATGCCACATACCTCTCTCAAGCGAAAAAGATTCTACATCTCGCGATATCATTATGGGGCAGGAGAATTGTATCTCGACTGTTAAGATGAATCACGTCTAATTCTCTTATGAGGAGAATGGATTTGAATTGTATGAAGTCGGTTTATCTAAGTTGAAAGATAAAAGAGAAAACGGTCCTATCTTAAGGTGTAGGGACTAAAGCCTAAGCTGATCGACTTGAAAACTCAAGGATCAAGCGGGGGGAAATATGATGCAAATGAGATGCAACACGCACGACTTATAAATTCATGCGCAGGTTTTTCCCTTGGACGTGTGCGGTTTAGTAAAAGAAAATAAGGCAAATATCAGAATAGATAATAGTAATGCGAATATATACATCAAGCACTCAAGGCACGGTGTCGCAAGTTAAATTCAAATGAATATTGACGTGGTTAAACCTGGATTAAAGAATTCGATTAGTTAGGAGATAGTGGTAAATTGTCTCAAAGAGAAATTCTAAATTATTTTTTGTGTTTTTGTTAAATTACGGAAATTAGAGGAAAAATGGAGATTAAATAATAAAATAGAATTCTAGGGAAAAGACTAAAAGATTCTAAATTATTCTAAATCTAAAAAATTAATTTAAATTAAATCTAAGTTAGTTAAATTATTAAAAATAATTAAATTATAACAAAAATTATTTAAACTTAAAATTTTTTTTTGTTATTTTGTTAAATTTATATTTTTTTTGGATTTTTTATTATAAAATAAGAGCTAACTATTATTTATAAATTAAAAGTTAAATTATTTTATTTTTAAAAGTTATTCTAATTATTTATTATTATAATTTTTTTTTTATATTTTTCTGTTTTTATTTATTTGTTAGTATTTATTTGTTATTTTATTTTTATTATATTACAAAAACTAAAAACAAAAAAAATAAAAAACTGAAGAAAAAAAAACACAAAATGGGTTGGGCCGGTGGTGGTTAGGTCCACCGGACCCAACCTGACCCGAAACAAGCAATCAAAAGGGGAAGGGACTAGAAAACCCTAATCTTAAACATGCGGCGCCGCTCCACCTTTCTCTTCTTCTTCTTCTCGTTCTTCTTCCTCTTCTTGTCCGCGAACCTTCTCTTCTCTCCTTTCTGAACCTAAAAACAAACACAAACAAATCAAAGCTTCCACAAGATTTGATGAAAACGAAAATTACCGTGAGGTATCGGCGACGACGATTGGTTTTGATGCGAATGGAGGCTCTTCGCGGCGGTTTCCGACGAAGGTTTCTGGAGCTGCTGATGTACGTAGCGGTGTTGCAAGATCTGAGTATTTTTTACGCGGTTCAGATTCGTATTTGCATGGACGGTTGAGGGTGATTCTCAACGGCGAGCGATGCGTCGAGGGTTTCACAGATAAGTCTTTCTTTTCAAGTGATTCCCCCGTCTTCATCTTGACTTCTTCTTCTTTTATAGTTGTCTAAAACAAAACATGATAATAAATCTTTTCCTTTTTGGTTTGAATCTGTCCGGAACATGTTGGAATTGGTTTGAATTACTTTCCATTTTTTGCCTCGATATGCTTGGATGTGTTTGGCTGTAATTAGAAATTCTTGATAACTTTCCTTTCTTGCTTGAACATATCTGATTATGCTGGATATTGTCTAAGAAGAAAATCGGTTTTATTTTGATGATAATGATTAATTACTTTGAGTGCTCTTTGATTGATGAATCCAATTCTTCTGCTAATAACTCTGTTTTAATCTTATGCAGTTGGCTTTTCTGGAGCTCGAATGGTCTTAATGACGAAGATGGACGACGCTCTTGGCTGCGGCATGCTTTCCAAAAGGATGAACCACGATATTTCTTCATTTTAGATGAACAGGTGACTTGCGAATGGGTGGCTCTTTAGATTGGTTTGCATTATCTGTGATAACAGAATTTCATGTCTTGATGTCCTTTCTCTTGGCTTGGCAGGTTTGACAGCTCTGGGAGGCATACAGGATGTTGCGGATGGGCGTGAGTTGGTTACGAGTTGTTTGAGCAAGTCTCCGTCTGCGTATGCCTTGCCGGTTAACTTGTTCTCTTAGTTTTTTATCAACAGGGCAGCACAAGTTGCTTTGCAAATGAAGCTTTCTCTGTTTGCAGCCAACAACATTTACATGATGATTTTTCAAGTTCAGGCACCTTATTCTTCCAACCACGGTGACACAAAAAACGTACAATTCCTAACGGTGGGCAACATTGCCACATAATGCGGTAAATTATGGAAATCTTTATCACCTTCCAAATGGATTTCTTCGCGAATTAACTTTCTCTGAAATATTGTTGTCAGTTTTGACAGAGTTTCGTCGTGTTGTCGTGATTAATTTGATGATTGATGAACCTTCTTGGTGTTTTAATCATAAGTCGGTCAAGGATAGATAGCTTCACCACAAACTCCTTGCACAACACATTGTAATTTCTAGAATTTCTAGAAGAACATGTCTTTGGCTTTAGCATAAACTATATGATGTCTTAAAAAATGGTCTGGCAGGATTTGAGTCACAAGTGTTTTCTTTTTCATATGTATTGGATTCGGTGATAACTTGTAGCATGTTTTCACTGAAATGCAAAGTTGTCATTTTATTAGCTTGTAATACCCCATAACTGTTTTATTATGTTGAATTTTAGCAATTAGCCTGAATACAGATCGTAGGATATCATGTCTCTCTAAATATGTTCACTCTTGATGTAGGGTCTTCGCTTGGATTTCTTTAGTGATTTCAACTAAATCAAGTCCTCCATTAAAATTCATACTTGTATTTAGTTGTTTTAGTAATTATAACTAAGGAAATATCTTGAAACTTGTTACCTATAATAAAACCATGTATTCATGAGTGTAATGGTTATATGAGTTTCAATTCCCACTCCTTGTAACACACACTTTTATCTGGTGATTTTTGTACTCCAAATGGCTTCTCAAACAATGTAATGTTCCTGATATTGACTTGAAAATATATAGGCTTGAAACTTGGGACGAACTCAATCATGGTTTGGGAACAAACTAGGAATAAATTTAAACAAATCTTGAAATATGGCTTGAAAACCCAACTTGAGACACGACCTGGAACCAACTCGAAATAAATTGATCGTGCCTTAAAGTAGCTTGAAACAAATTTAATTATGGCTTGGATTTGGGAACAAGGCTATGACATCCTTTGCGCCTTAAATTACCTTTGAATTTCCATCCACCTTGCATTTGTGCTTTGTAATTCAAGTTTGTGACGATTTCCCCCTTTTAATTTATTCTTGTACCAATTGGTAAACTCCATAGACTCTTGAATTCTATATCTCAATCATGATTCTCATCCATACTTGCCGTATTAAATTATCAACCAAAACCAAACTCTTTCTCATAAATGATGAAATCAAAATGATGATGTAACTTGGTATGCGAACTATGCCCTTGAAGATAAAGACAGAACCTGTACTCTTCCAATGCTTATGCTTAACACCAATAACATTGACAACTTAAACCTTCGCGATAAGCATCAAAATTCTTGAGTAGATTTGAGGAAATGACCTAATAGAATAATCCCAGGATCTCCATAATCCGATGGTCACACCTTGAAGTGCTTGACTATAAGGATCTACACTTGACATTACCGCACCTGCGCAAACTGGTTAGCCGTAATAAATGTACATACAAAAGTAAAAGAAGACATGGAAGAAAATGCATAAGGATGTGAGATCTTAAGATCAAAAATTAGGGTGTTACACGTTCCGTCCTTCGTTTCGAAAAAAAAATCAATTGACCTCCACTTAAATCGATTAATTTTCTTAACCTTTTAAAAAAAGGGCTATATTTTTATAATTAAAATCATAATTCATTATGGTAACTATTTTCTTAATTAATAATGGAAATATCGAATTTTTGAGGTCTAGCACTTCTTGGGTTCTTGAATGAATGCTTTCGAGGCACACGCCTTGGGTTGTGATTATTTCGATCTTTCATTTCTAAAACATTCAACTTGTTCAAAATACCTAACGCATCTAATCAAAATACTCTAATCAAAATATGCTAATCAAATTCAAAATCATTTTCCTAATTAAATTGCGAAAAAACTGAGTTCTTGGAGTCTCGCATTCCTTGAATTATTGAGTGACCGCACTTGAGGCGCACGCCTTGGGTTGTGGATTCCTCGACCTTTCGTTCCTAAAATACTTGCCCTAATCATTTGGACAAAGCATTCATTTTCCATCAAACACGATTTCATAATTAAGTGAGTGAAAAAGGTGTTGTTCGGATCTAATATTCCAATAACGCTCCGATTAATTGGTTGCGAGGTTGATGTCTCGTTATCGAATAGTCGTCATTCTCCCTCAAAATACTTAACATAAATCAACCTCGTTCTTCTTGCTCCCGTGTGATTGAAACCCTAAAATTTATTCAAATTAATTCTCTTTTCTCAATCAAAACATCTAATACGACAAACTCTCTTTCCTCACCCCCATGCGATCCACAACTCAAACAACTTTTCCCAAAGAACATTGTTTAGCCCCTTCTTCCGCGCATACGAACTAGTGCTTCAGCCTCCCCTAGTGAGAAGACAAGCCAACGCTTAGCAGTTAGAACGCGACCTAAACACTCGTTCGCTTCAAACACAAACCAACCAACCGTAGTTTTCCGAACTACAGACGCTCTGATTTCTCATTTGTCAATGAGAATACGTAGACATAAGATTGCGAGATTGTAGCGAGCTACCTACCCTCCATATTTTTTTTACCCCAAACCTTTTCCCGTAGTCCCATGAACTATGATGCTCTGACTTTCCCATTGCACGAGGGAACACGTAGGCACAAGGTCCCCAATCCTTGGCGAACACCCTAATACAAAACCACTCATTTTCCCTTTATAAGAAAATCTTTAAAAGAAAACAAACAACCTAGCTAACTTTTCTCTCGAATCGAATCAAGAGGTTCCCGTTGAGTACAACGGACGTAGAGGGTGCTAATACCTTCCTTTTGTATAATCGACTCCCGAACCTAGAATTTGGTTGCGACGACATGTTCTTATCTCCTTAAAGGTTTTATCGATATTTTCCTATTCCTTCCTTGGAATGAATAAAGTTCGGTGGCGACTCTGTTCGAACGTTTTTTCCGCGTCCATCGCAAGGATCGTATTTTTCGAGGTACGAAATGTCGCGGTAAAATTTGGATACCAAACTATTGATTAGTTTGAATCTTATTCATTTGCAACCGAATTTTGATTTGTCCAAAGGAAGGGATAAAGATCGAAATTCCCAAAATACAATGCAAATGCAAGCTAGAGAGTTATAGGTTCGGGGGTCGGTTAAACTTAGGGAAGGTGCTAGCATCCTAAGTTTCTGTAGTACTCTACAGGAACCTCTTATTTTATGTTGTTTATGCTAAGTGTTTATCTGCTTAATGGTTGAAAGACCTAGGTGTTTATTTTCTAAGTATACTCGATAAGATATCGCATCTTATGCCTACATATTCTTACGGGAGTGGAATCAGAGTATTTGTAGTTCCCCTAAAGGGTTTAGGAGTTCTTTGACTGTGGTCAAAGTTCCTACGGGTTTAGGGTAGTTGATTGATTGATTTTAGGAGAAAAGACGAGTTATCATTTTAAGGGAGATTTAACCGCCACAAATTGTAGCAAACTAGTCTTTGCATCGTTTTCAGAGAAGGGCTCAAGTACTCGGATATTGATCGACGATGTACACCTCTATCTCTCTTAAGGCAAAGTTCCTACGATATTGATTGTATTGTTGTGGGGTGGAGATTTTATCTCGCTTAAGATGATTAACATCTATTTCTCGATTGTGTTTAAATAATTGTTGTTTTGATTGTTTGTTTCTATGTTGTAAAAGATGAAAGAAAAAGGTCCTTCCTATGGGGTAGGATCTATCTTAATTGATCAACTTGAATGGGATTAAGGATCTAAGGGAGTATGATGCAAATGATGTGCACTACACACAATTGTTGAATCATGTGTAGGTTTTTCCTTTGGACGGAATGCGATGTGAGAAAAGTAAATTGCTGTAATGTTAAATTGCGGAGAATAAAGGCATACACGAATGCATGAAAGCGCTAAATGAGTGTGTGAATTGTGGATGAATAAGAGCAGATAAAGATAAAGCACACGCATGAAAGTGCTAAGGTGTGTGAAAGTTTGAATCGTGAATATTTGAGTGGAGACGGAAGCGTGCACAATTGGATTGATTAAGATGTTGGTTGATTTTAGACGGGATTATTTTACGAGCTATGTTGAGTTAACTTATTTATTAGCGAGATTGGTTTTAAGGGAAATGTCTCTGAAAGAAGGGTTCGATTATTGTCATTACCAAATGTTATTTAAGTTATATTATAAAGAAAGTTTTCTTGTTATGAAGGTTTTAAAGTTATTATAAAAGATTATTTTTATTGATACATAGATCATGAAGTGAATTTTTTTAATAAAATAAAATGGTTGGTTTAATTAATTATGAAGTGGGTTTTTATTATATAAAAGTTATTTTAAAAAAAAGTTCTTAATTATTATAAAAGCTAGAGGTTGATTTTAAATTAAAAAAAGTTTTATTACATTTCTAAGTTATTTAGGAAAATGAGTTTAAATAACTTATTATTTAAGGAATTAATAAAATAGAAAAAGTTGATTTAATTAATTATGAAAGGTTACTAGTTTTTATTTGTTAAAAAAAGGTCTAATTAAAATTAAGAGATTAATTTATAAAAAAAGAGTCAATTATTAAAAGATTAAATAGTTATTAAATTAATATTATGTTATTTAGGGGATTAAATAAAAGAGTTAACTTTAAAAGGGCATTATCTAAATTTAAATAAAAAGGTGATTAAAGTTGAATTAATTAGTTAATAAAAGGATTTGTTAAATCATTTTAAATAATAAAAAAAAACTGATTAGAATGGGTTAATGATTACTTATATTAAAATAATTAATTAACAGGTTAATTAGGTGAGAGGTTAAGAGTTTTAAAAAAAGATTAACAGAAAATTAACGGAGTTAATGGTGGTTAATTCGGATAAATTTAATTAAAAAAAACTGATAAGGGAGGGTTAAGGTGGACGGACGATTGGGTGCAGAT